>CM019151.1:186108578-186199416 GCA_009733165.1 Naja naja
CTTCCAACTCTGTTAATCTGACTTTAATCTGATTTTAATGAACAAAAGAACCAGGGGAGACAGGATAGCAGTCTTCCAATATTTGAGGGGCTGCCCCAGAGAGGAGGAAGGGGGTCAAGCTATTCTCCAAAGCCCCTGAAGGCCAGACAAGGAACAATGGATGGAAACTGATCCAGGAGAGATTCAACTTGGAAATAAGGAGAAATTTTCTGACAGTGAGAGCAATCAATGGAACAGAACTTGTGGGAGCTTCATCCCTGGAAGCTTTCAAGAAGAGACTGGACTGGCATCTGTCAGAAATGGCGTAGGGTCTCCCAATTGGGCAGGGGGTTGGACTAGATGACCTACAAGGTCCCTTCCAACTCTGCTAATCTATATTCAGTGGAACAGAAATTGCCCTCGGACGTTGTGGGCGCTTCATCCCTGGAGGCTTTCAAGAAGAGACTGGACTCGGTTAGAAATGATGTAGTCTCCTTCTTGGGCAGTGGTGGGGGGCGTTGGACTAGATGACCTCCAAGGTCCTTTTTCAACTCTGCTAACCAGCAGAGAAAAAGGATCTTACATGGGGGCAGGTCGTGATTGGTCCATGTGATGTGATGATGGGGAAAAAAAGCGGAGCGATTGTAGTTTGGGACATTGTGGGAAGTCCGGGAAACTTTAGTTGGAGATTTTACAGATGTGCCAGGTGCTATTCTACTAATAAAGGTACTTTGAGATGATGCCTGTCTCGGAGTTACTGATTGGAATGGAGGTTTGCTGGAACGCTGACACAAAGTGGTTCAATCTTGACAGTCCGTGTTTTTGTTTTTTTTTAATTTTTCTCGCCCAGTTGTGCCAAGCGAAGGGGTTCATCTGCGAATTCTGCCAGAATGAAGACGACATTCTGTTTCCCTTCCAATTGAACAAATGCAAGACCTGCGAAGGTGAGCCGTCCAACGGGAGAGCTAATCCCCTAACAAATTTTTACGTTAAAGTTGTAAGTTCATTCGGGGGCCAAAGAAAGACCCACACATCCCAGTGTTGTTTCGCACTGCGTCCAACCAGAAGGACGCAACAACCCTCAGCTCTCCGGTTTTCCAGCCCTGTACAATTTCTCCATAGATCGGCAACCAGCTGAGCTCTCTTCAGGGTGGCATATATAGGTAGTCCTCTGCTGATGACCACAATGGAGCCCAGAATTTATGTTGCTAAGTGAAAAATGGGAGTGTTGTCCCATTTTACGGCTTTTCTCGACACCTTGGTGAAGTGAATCACTGCAGTTCTTCACGTTGTTAAGTGAACCGGGCTTCCCCGTTAACTTTGCTTGCCAGAACGTCGCAAAAGGGGACTGTGTGACCTCAGGAGACGGCAACTGTCGTAAATGTGAAGCAGTTGCGGGGGTGGAGCTGCCTCACTATTTCCCTTTGGACAGGTGTAGCCAGGCCTCACACACCCCAACACCTGCCTTGCCGGCCCATTTCTTCTGCAGCCAGCAAGGCTGGCTAAGGCTTTGCTGAAGGCCTCTGGAGCTGCTAGCAAAGCTCAGGATCAGGGTCGCCAACCTTTTGGATCTCAGGGACCACCAATCTCATAATTTTAAATCTCAGGGACCACTAACTGGTTCTGTGGGCATGGCCTAATTTGTGGGTGTGGCCTGGTGGTCATGAGACTGGCTGGGCACGGCTTGTATGTAAATATTATAAATATTTATATAAATATTGAATTTTTTATTTTAAAAAAAAGAGCAACTTTTACCCAAAATCAGGCAAAGCAGTCAGGCAGATTGAGTTGCTCACAGAATCACAGATTCATTTAGAAATCTATCTGCCATTGGCTAGCTCAGTCTGTCACATAAAATTTGCTTGCAAGCAAACTCACAAAATTAACTCACAGCACACCATGTATGTAAATATTGAATTTTTTTATTAAAAAAGAGCAACTTTTACCCAAAAGCAGGCAAAGCAGGCAGATTGAGTTGCTCACAGAATCACAGATTCATTCAAGATATCTATCTATCTGTCATCAGCTACCTGAGTCTGCAGTGAAGCTTCAGTCCTAAGGGAGGTTCGGCTGTGCTTAAAAGCAGAGCCGAAGATCTAAAGACTAGCTAGAAAGCAAGAAATCCAACCATTTCCTGCTTTCTAGCTAATCTAAATCTCTCGGCACAGCAGAACAGCTGATAGTGGGGAAAAGGAAAAATAGCAATTTAGCAGGCAAGTTTGCAGGGAAGGAGTGAGGGGGCGGGGAGGGTTCCCGCGGGCCACGTGGGGGGCGCAGCCTTGTGTTTCTGCCAGCCTGGATTAATTGCTTTGAGGGGTGGTGCTCTGGGGGTGACATTTCTCTGCGGACCACCAAAATTTTCTCGTGGAGCATCAGTGGTACCCGGCCCACTGGTTGGCAACCACTGCTCTGGATCGATCCTGAAGGCTGCAGAGGCCTTCAGGAAAGCCTTGAAGGCTGCAGAAGTTCCTGAAGGCTTCTGACAGTGAAAAGGAGGCTGGGGACGACTCATTGCAAGTGGGGTTAGTCACTTTTTCGGCTCCTCTTAATTCCTCCCTTTTTCTCTCCCCTCCCCCCCCAATCCCCCCTGCAGAATGCCGAGCTTGCTACCACAAGGGCTGCTTCCGGTCGGGACCCTGCCCCAAATGTGCCCGCTTGCAAGCTCGCCGGGAGCTCCTGGCCAAGCAGAGCCTGGAAGCCGACGTCTCCGACTACGAACCGGAGGAGGAGGGGACACAGTAGGGGCAGCCACGTGACGGCCGAGAAGCTGCGGGGGTCGCCGTGCCAGCCTGCGCTTCCAAAGACTGAACTGACCAGCGACGGAGCTGGACGCTCTTCCCGACGCTCCGAAGCCCCAGCCACGGAAGGCCTTTGGCCTGCGGAAGGCGACATTCCTTTCTCTCCTTCTGCCGGACTCAGGTTTGCAACTCAGATGCCCAACGAAGGGGAATTTTCCTTTCTACGGAAAGGCAGAGGGGAATGCCTACAAGGACTTTGCTCCATCCACGGGGGAGAAGCCAAGGATGGGCTTTCCGGAGGCTGATTAAAAAAAAAAAACCCCAACCCTCCTGCCTTGGTTGACTTGCCGTTATCGGTTGCTTTGTGCCAGATAAGGCCGTTGTTTGTTTCGTTTTGTCTTTTTAATTTTTCTTCATCCTCGCCTCAAATTCTGTATTTTTTTTTTCTTTGCTAAATGTCATTCCTGTGTCATCTGAGGAGCCAGAAAGGGAGGACAAAGTATTAAAAAAAAACCTCTCCTTTTAAATCTCAGGAGAATGTCAGTGGGGGAAACGGGAGCGGATAACCAGAATGGCACACCTGGATTTTGGTGTGTGTGTGTGCTGCAGGGGTCTGAGAGGACCACAGCCCCTTCCCAGCCCCTTAAAAGCATCCGTGCGTGAGAGCTGCACACACACACGCATACACACAAACTCACACTTTTCTCCCTGTTTGTCTGAAAGGTCTTTTAAGAGGAATAATGTCAGTTGACTTAGATCAAGGGTCTCCAACTTTTGGCCACTTTAAGTCTGGCGGACTTTCAACTCCCAGAATTCCCCAGCCAGCTGTGTCTGTTTCTTTCTTTTTTTCTCTCTCTTACCAGCTAGATTGCAGAGGAAGGGATTACAAGAGAGTAAGTAAGCTATGCTGGCTGGGGAATTCTGAGAGTGGAAGCCCACACATCTTAAAACAGAGGTCTCCACACTCGGCAACTTTGAGACTAGTGGATTTCAACTCCCAGAATTCCCCAGGAGAGATTGCAGAGGAAGGGATTACAAGAGAGCAACCTGTGCTGGCTGGGGAATTCTGGGAGTTGACGCCCCGCCAGGCTTCAAGTGGCCAAGGTTGGAGACCCCGGGACTAGATGATATTCCAAGGGAGAGAAAAATTGGTATTTTTTTTTTTGAGAAACTCTCTTTGCAGGAGAGCCCCTCCTTTGGCTGTTTCAGTCTGGAGGTCCTTTCCTAAGCCATCAAGGCCACTGGATCAGGGGTGTTGGAGCCTCTCCCCCAAAGCTGGAGGAAGGGGGCCAGGCTCGGAGGCCTGCTCCTGGCAGCAGAGAAAGAAGGGGTACCAGATAACCGGTAGGTGTGCCTTGGGTTCTAATGCTTGCTCTACCTCCCCTGATATCTGTGGTTTTGAGATACTTGGCCAAAGTAGGTCAGGAAGTGAGGTGAGAGGACGTCGTCCATTGTTTGGAGGTTGCTGGCTGGCTAGGTGAGATTTCTGGCAGGTTGCACAGCCATTCCTAAGTGACTCTGTCAAAGCTGGGAAACCATGATAGTTACAATCTCACTTGAGGACAGAATTTTAAGAAGGTTGCAGAAGGGCTGATTAAGAAGTCCAATCTAGGAAGATGATCTTCGTGCCCAGATTTACAGGACTTCTCCAAGGGGGCGTGGTTGTATTTGACTTAAGACGGGGGTCTTCAAACTTGACAGCTTTTAAGACTTGTGGACTTCAACTCCCAGAATTATTCCTCCTCCATTCATGTTAGCTCAGGAATTCTGGGAGTTGGAAGTCCACAAGTCTTTAAACTTGCCAAGTTTGAAGACCCTTGACTTAAAAGGTTGCTCATCCATCTTATGAGCCAGGGGTCCCCAAACTTGGCAACTTTAAGACCTGTGGACTTCAACTCCCAGAAATCTCCAGCCAGCATAGCTTGCTCTCTTGTAATCCCTTCCTCTGCAGTCTCTCCACTTTAGCTGGTGAGAGAAAAAAACAGACATGGCTGGCTGGCTGGGGAATTCTGGGAGTTGAAGTCCACAAGTCTTAAAGGTGCCAAGGTTGGAGTTTTAAGAGGGAAAGGCAGCCAGGAGAGACCTGAAAAATTAGAATTGCACCATTAAAAAAACATGGATGGATTCAAACATCCCAAGGCATTGCTTAAAAAGGAAAAGCCATTTTCTTTAATCCCAGGCTCACATGCTTTATGGCTGCTTTCTTCTAAGGCAGGAGTCCCCAAACTTGGCAACTTTTAAGACTTGTGGCCTTCAACTCCCAGAATTCCTCAGCCGGCTGCATCTGTTTCTTACCCACCAAAGTGGAGAAATTGCAGAGGAAGGGATCACAAGAGAGTAAGCTTTGCTGGCTGAGGAATTCTGGGAGTTGAAGTCCACAAGTCTTTAAAGCTGTCAAGTTTGGAGACTTCTGTTCTAAGGCTTAAGACTCCCTTTCTCAAGCTCCTGTTTGACCCTAGATATTTAAAAAAAACAAACAAACAGGAAAGCAACGTACAGCTCATTCCAAATTCCTGAAAGAAAATGCTAGCAATATCAAGGCAATATCAAAAATGGAGATCGGTAGGGTTTTATGACTCTGCTCCTGAATAGGCCGATGTATCATCCCAACTAGGCTATCTGAGTAATAGCAGCAGAGGGGGAAAAAAATGAAATTAATCTCTCAATACTGGCACGGCAGGAAGGATTTGCAACAAGGCATCCTTTTCCCCACCTTCTTTGCAGCTTAGAGAACCTCTGGAGGTCCATTTCCTTGAGCGTCCATTGAGAAGGTGGCCCTCTCATGTGCAAACTCTACAGGGCTGCAGAGAGAGCATTCTGGAGCAGCGTTTCTCAACCGTAGCCGCTGGGAGACGGGTGGGCTTCGAACTCCCAGAAATCCCCAACCAACTCCCAATTCTGAGAGTTGGAAGGCCACCCATCTCCCAGCGGCCACAGTCGAGAAACGCTGTTCTAGAACCCAGAACAGCCGGAGATCCAAAAATCGAAAAATAAATCAAAATTGCAAGACAATTGATCTCTTCTTCGCTCAACATCCATTCTGATGAAACCTCCCTTGCCTCCCCTAATCAAATCTTCCAACTGAATTTATGCACAATTTCTTCCTCTTTCTTAGCTTTGTGCCAAGCGATGCCGAACACCAATTTAACCCCCCCACCCCACGTCGTTAATCTGAATTGTATTAACCGAGCGGTTCCTGATCTCGCCCCCGATAATTACATTTATATTAAATATATTTATGTTCGCCCTGGCCCGATCCACCTCCCTTTAAAAAAAAAATCTGGCTCCCTGCACACTTCTTTTTTTAATGCACTTAAGGAAAAAAAATCACAAATGCACACTGCGTGTTTTTTTTTTAAGCAGGTCCCTCCCGCCACGTTGCTTCAAGCAAACGTTTGAAGATGTTGGGAGAATGTTTATTTCTCTTTTGCTAACAAAAGCTAATTTTCTACTAAGCACTGATTCAGGTTTTACAAAAACCAGCAAGGAGGCGGTAGGTTCTAAAGGGTTCGCTTTAGAAATACCAGGAAGTACCAAAAGAAAAAAAAATATGCACAGAAAGGGAGATTTGGGATGCTAAATGGTGCTCACGGGTGCTGGAGCTATGGATTTAATGCCCATTTGGCAAAAAATATATATATTTCTTATCTGTGTTGACGTGAATGTTCTTTGTAAAAAAAAAAAAAGGTAAAACGAAGAGCACACTTGTTGAACCTGGAAATCCACTCATTATTCCAGTAAAGTATAACCATGGAAAAGTCATCCCTAATAAAACAATAATAAGCAGCAGCCTGCGTCTCTTGTATGTTTATGGTTGGTGGAGCATTGCACAACTGAAATACTTTATTTAAACAATACAATAAAAGTAAAGGTAGAGATTCCCCTCACATATCCGTGGCAGTTGTTTCCAGCTCATCTCTGTTTCAAAGCCGAAGAGCCAGCGCTGTCCGAAGACGTCTCCGTGGTCCTGTGGCCGGCAGGACTAAACGCCCAAAGGCGCACGGAGTGCTGTTTCCTTCCCACCAAAGGGTACCTATTTTTCTACTTGCATTTTTTTTTACATGCTTTCGAACTGCTAGGTTAACAGAAGCTGAGACAAGTAACGGGAGCTCACTAGTCACCCAGCTGGCTTTCATACCTAAGGTGGGACTAAAACTCACCATTTTCCAGTGATTAGGCCAACATCTAGAACTCACCGTCTCCTGGTGATTGGCCCAGTCATCCAACCAGCTTTCATGCCTTAAGGGAACTAGAACTCGCCCACTCCTGGTTTCTATCAATCAGTAGATAAAGCTTGCTTTTGTTGCGCAACGATGAGTGTCTTTATTATTCTTGTCCTTTAGAAGGGGAGAAGCACATGTCCCCCAGCTTCGGCTGTGCCCTTCCGCCGAAGTTACTGAGTGAAGCGTTGAGGACGGTATTTGCGCTCGAATTGGGCGACATCAAACTTCCTCTTGCAACCGGCGTAATTCATGTAGCGGATCTTGCCAAAGATGGCCCGTTCAGCCCATCCTTGATCATGGATCCCACAGATGGACCACATGCAGCCTAACAAGAGACCAGAGAACAAGGCTAGCCACACTTGGCCAAATAAAGTGTCTAATCCAATCCAATCCAACCCAATCTAACTTAATCTATAATCTAATCTAATATAATCTAGAAAGATCTGAGTTTTAAGTGACATACTCTATTGACATATGGATGCACATAATCTATAACATAACAACATAATCTAGAAAGATCTATCTGAGTTTAAGTGACATACTGACATATGGATGAACACACAATCTAATCTATAATCTAATCCCGTTCTAATCTAAAATATCTAATCTAGAAAGATCTATCTGAATTTAACACACTCTGGATGCATACCTAATCTAGTCTAGATTAATCTATAAATCTAATCTAGAAAGATTTATAGTTAAGTGACAGGCTCTATTGGCATATGGATAATCTAATCTCGCCTAATCTATAATCTCTTCTAATCTAGAAAGATCTATCTGAATTTAAGTGGCACTGGGTGCATACCTATAGTCTAGTCTAGATTAATCTATAATCAATCTAATCTAGAAAGATTTATAGTTTAAATTACATGTTCTATTGGCATATGGATGCACACATAATCTAATCTGGTCTAATCTATAATCTCTTCTAATCTAATCTAGAAAGATCTGAGTTTAAGTGACACACTCTGGATGCATACTAAATCTATAGTCTAGTCTAGACTAATACAATGGAATGAAGGCTATTGCTGAGCACATTGGGTTGCACTCCAAAAATTGTAAGCCACCCTGAGTCTCCAGAGAAGGGCAGCATATAAATATGAATTAAAAAAATAAATAATCTATAATCTAATCTAATTACTCTAATCTAGAAAGATCTATCTGTTTAAGTGACACATTCTATTGGCTGCACACATAATCTAGTCTAATCTTTAATATCTTCTAATCTAATCTAGAAAGATCTATCTGAGTTTACGTGACATTGGGTGCATACCTAATCTATAGTCTAGTCTAAACTAATCTATAATTAATCTAATCTAGAAAGATTTATAGTTTAAGTGACACGATCTATTGGCATATGGATGCACACATAATCTAATCTAGTCTAATCTTTAATCTCTTCTAATCTCATCTAGAAAGATCTATCTGAGTTTAAGTGACACACTCTATTGACGTATAGATACACACGTAATCTAATCTAATCTAATCTTTTAAACTAATTCTGATCTGGAAACCCTAATGCTGGGAACGATGGAGGGCAAAAGAAGAAGGAGGAGACAGCAGAGAAGAAGTGGATGGATGGAGTCCCTGAAGCAGTCGGCATGAGCTTAAATGGACTCCAGAAGATGGTAGAGGACAGGAAGGCCTGGAGGAACGTTGTCCATGGGGTCGCGATGGGTCGGACACGACCGCGGCTAACAACAAATCTAAAAGATCTATTTGAGTTTAAGTGACACACACTCTGATGTACGGATGTACACACAACCAGTGCCCTAACTACTCTCTATCTCCAAGAGATACTGAGATCTCAGCTACTTCTCCCATCCCTCGTTTAGAAACTGTGCGGTCAACATGGATAACCAAGAGACTCTGGAAAGAGGCCTTCAAGCAAAACCTAAAACTTATGAAACTACATGTCATTCCCCCCTCTGGTATGGCTTTAGCAGTACAGGGAGTCCTTGCCTAACGACCGTCCTACTTCACGAAGGGCAGAGAGAAGCCCAAAGTCTAAATTGTGGGTCCTTTCCCTCAAAATTCCTTGGGTGACCTCCCAGCCCCTCCCATTACTCACCTACGTAACCGTTGGGGTCTCGGCCATCCAATTCGTAGCGGTCATTCAGGTAGATGCTAAACTGCAGGGCCTCTTCGGGTGACCTGGTCCACTCCAAAATCTTCTTGGCCCAATACATCCGCAGGAAGCCATGCATCTTCCCTTCGTGAACCATCTGGAGCTGAGGTGGAAGAGTGGGGAAGGACTGGTGAACTTCACATATCCTTGGAGAAAGCTAGTGTCAACTCATAACATATTTCTATGGTCTTTTTAGAGTTGCCAACAGAAGGAGCGGGGAGCAGTGCGGCAGCTTGGAAACCGAAAGTGCATTCCGTAAATGTTTTCAAAGATAGCAACTAGGTGACTGAAGTTTCCGCCGCGCAAAATTCTAACTGGAGAGCATGATTGATAACTCTTGGCTATGGTTGTGTCCCATTGGAGAATATGTATTACAATGCACCCAGGGGGTGGGGGAAAACCAGGGTTGTGACAATGAATTATGTGAGAGTTGGCTACACCCAGGCTGTCATGCCCCTGTTGCAGACTGACTCCGAGGGAGAGGAGGAACAGCCGACAGGGAGTGGCAGTGTGGCTCCGGAGGTTGTGGAGGAAACTGGGGAACGGCACAGGCTGGCTGGGCATTCAGAGGAAGATCCAGGCCCATCCCCTCTTCATCCTAGAGCATGCAGGGAGGAGCGGATAAAGGAGAAATGTGAATGGCGTGGTCCACGGGGGAGGAAGGGGCCCTGATCCCCTTCATGGGCTGCAGCTGGGAGGACTGGTTAAAAGGACAAACTGTGCATGGCCCAGTGCTGGAAGCAAAGCGTGAAATATTTCTAGTTTGTCAGTTCTTATCTGAGTTCTGGCGTCCTTCCCAGTGTGTGTATTTCGATATCTGTGGACGTCTTCAAGCCCTAATCCTGCCTTGTCTCATTAATTGCTTCAGTGTGGTTTGTGTTGTTTTTTCCTATTTATAATTTATATGTATTTTGAGTTTGAACGGCATTTATTCCTTTTCGCAACTGTTTGTGGGGGAGTTTTTTTCTCCAGTCAATGATAATTGGACCTTGGAAGCCAAGTTGAAGGAATTAAAGGGACTTCACCTGTTTTTGTGACTTGGTTGTTTTTGTATCCCACCCTGAGTCATCACATCTATATTCCTTTTGTCATACTTTTCCAGCAGGATGCCCAACAAAAAATATTTCTGGTTTCCAATCTAAATCCTGCTTTATCATTTTTCCCAAGTTATGTCTTTTTGTCCAATATTTTTTTGCTTTTGTGATCTTCTGACAAGCAAAATGTCAACCCATAAAATATTTATCTGGTCTTTTTAGAGTTGCCAATAGAAAGAGAGGGGAGAGCAATGCAGCAGCTTGCAAAACCAAACCTGCATTCCATAAATGTTCTCAAAGATAGTAACTAGGTGACCGAAGTTTCTGCCGCGCAAAATTCTAACTGGAGAGCATGACTGATGACTCTGTGCTATGGATGTGTCCCATTGGAGAATATGAATTACGACACACCCAGGGGGTGGGGGAAAACCACAGTCAAGGGTGACAAGGAATGATGCGTCTCAGAGTCAGCTATACCCAGGCAGCGCCGGCATGTCTTCTCCTAATAAATCTTCTTTAAGTCTTGAAAATTTGGCTAGAGACTCATGATATAAATGGGGAGCCCTGACACAAAGTCAATGGGCAAGCCGGATTCGCTTCGCAACTGGGTGACTGATTTAACAACGATAGTGATTCACTTAACAACGGTGGCAAGGAAGTTCGTAAAATGGGGCAAACCTCACTTAGCAACTGCCTCACTTAGTGACAGAAATTTGGGGCTCAATGGTGTCATAAGTTGAGGACTACCTGTATGACAATAAAGATATGCATGGCCTTCCAAGTATGCAGTTGAAGAAGGCCACAAAATCCTAGTCAATTACTTTATAATAATTAGTAAGGTGAAGAAGAAAATGAATATAGAATATGGAAATTAAAAATTATAAATATTGTTATTATCATTTATAGTTGGTTTGTTATATAAATGCCTTTGGAATAAACATAAGATTTATTATGTAATAGGGATAGAATATGGTGTGGAACCTGATTGGGGGGAAAAGAAATATATGCATATATAATAGTAAATAGGAGATCATTGTGGTTAATACAGGACAGTGGTGGTTAACCTTTTTGGGCTCCTGTGCCAAAAATGGTGTGCATGCTGGCACATACGTGCTCGTGTGCCAGCACCCAGAAGGCAATGCGCCCCCCCCCACGCTGCCCCCTTACCTGCACTGCTCCTCACAGCTGATTTTTGGCCGTTTGAGGCCTTTTTTGGCCTCCCAGAGGCATGGAAAAAGACTCTGCAGGCTTAATAATAGGCCCGTTTCATCACTTCCGGTATTACAGGAAGTGACGAAACGGGCCTATTATTCAGCCTGCAGAGGCTTTTTTGAAGCCTCTGGGAGGCCGAAAAAGGCCTCAAACCAGCCAAAAATCAGCTGTGAGGTGCACGCATGCTCAGTGAGGTAAGTTTGCCTGCGGTTCACATGCCGGCACAAATGGCTCTGCGTGCCACCTGTGGCACCTGTGCCATAGGTTCACCACCACAGATATAGGATGTAGTAAAAATGGCTATATTGATAGGTGTTTTTTCCCCCTATTTTTTAAGCTTTGGTGGCTCAGGCTGTAAATGCCTGCTCTTAAGATCCAGCTGTCTACAATTATTGTAGGCTCGAATCCCACCAGGCTCAAGGTTGACTCAGCCTTCCATCCTCTCAGGGTAGGTAAATTGAGGACCCAAGATTGTTGGGGCAATAGCTGACCTTGTAAAAATGCCGCTTGTATAAGCAGGCATATACAATGGAATGAAGGCTATTGCTGAGCACATGGGTTGTGCTCAAAAATTGTAAGCGCCCTGAGTCTTCGGAGAAGGGCGGCATATAAATGTAATTAAAAAAAAAATAAAAAAAAAATTGTTATATATTGGGTTATATATTGGGTTTAATGGGGGAAAAAGGGGAGTATATATAAAATAAAAATAAGTGGCAAGATTGAATTCACAACGAAAGGGGATAAGTATTGGTTAACATATTTTAGGATGAACCTTTTTTCTGTCTGGAAATGAGGAATGAAATAACATGAAATGATAAAACATATTAAAAGAAAAATGGAATAGGTAATGATACGACATGAAACTGGATAAGAAAGCTGAAAATGTAATTATGATCAAAACCTGGAATCGCATTGTTCAGTCAAAGAGATGTTTAAAGAATAAAAAAATAAAAAATAAATTGGTTGGAAAATAATCCTAGTCAAATGCAATTAACCAGGACCTCCTAACCATGTTTCCTCTTGCCTTTGGCCTACCTGTGCAGCATTCCACAGGGGGTCGTGCGTCTTCCCTTCTTCTAATTGCTCCAGTGTGTAAAGGTAAGGCCTCTTGTCCTGGGCATGGAGCTTCAGTGTGGTCTTGGCCCAGTCGTAAGCACCTTTGGAAGAATGTACAACTGTCAGGACGTTGGAGAGCAACCGTCCCAGAGTTGTGGCCTGTTGGCTGCCGTCCCCTCCAACAGCCGAATCAGAGGAGGAGGAAGAAGCATAGGAGTCAGGGTGAGCATCAGGACAACCTAAGAGCTCTGAGGGGGAAGAGGGGATAGAGCTGGCAAAGAGAGACAGACACAGAGGAGGAGCCTGGGCCGTCTGTCAGCCCTCCGATGGAGAGTCAAGAGCCCCCAGGTCTAGAGGTGGCTGATGCGGAAGAGGAGGAACAGCCGGGTCCAGTGCCTGATTTGCAGAAGGCAGAGGAGAGGAGAGCAGTGGAAATCTATGGGCCGGTCCTTGGGATGGAAGAGTCACTGCTACTACCACTACTAGCGAGGCCCCAGCTTAACTCTGGGGATAGCATAGATGTGGCAGACAACTATTCATCTCCCTGCCGGACGGACTTGTTGGCCGGTGGTGAGAGAGAAATGTTTTGCCGGGGCTGCCGACGCTCCTAATTAAAGGAATCTCTGAGTTAACTTCAGAGGGTTTGTCATATTAGGGGAGCTGGGAGTCAAAACACCCAGCTGGAAGGAGGGGTCAAATGTGGAATTAGCCTGGATTCACTACATAAAACACAAGGGAGCAAGATCTCACATACAAAGACTCACACCCCAAAAGCTTTTGAGCCTTATCTGGTTTTTCCTACGCAAAAACTGCCCATCTGGGAAGATTCCTGCATTACAGGCAGAAAACAATCAAGTAGCTAGTTTGAATTCTACATGTCCGGTTATTCACGCCTGACACAGTGGCTGCATTCACACAACCAGCACAGGTTTAAGGACGTGGCAGAGGCCTTCACCCAACCTGTTTATGCTTCACTTGGGTCTTTGGGTCTACGCGTCTCGTATGAGCCCAGAAGACGGAGGGCTCCATTACCTTCAACCTTGTCGTAGTTGGGGTTGTAGAAACAGAAGTTGTCCGCCAGTTCCCGACGCACCACGGCCTCCTCGACAAAACCTTCCACGGACTCTTTGTACCTGGTGCGATGTTTGCGCACCTCCAAAATGGCTCGTTGCACAGCAACCTGACCTACAAGGGACAAATCAGAGGTCATTCATCTGAATAGAATAGAATAGAATAGAATAGAATAGAATAGAATAGAATAGAATAGAACAGAACAACAGAACAGAACAGAACAGAACAGAACAGAATAGAATTCTTTATTGGCCAAGTGTGATTGGACACACAAGGAATTTGTCTTGGTGTAAATACTCTCAGTATACATAAAAGATACATTCATTAAGAATCAAGAATCATCAGGTACAACACTTAATGATAGTCATAGGGTACAATCAGCAATCAAATCATACTAGGAAACAGTCAATATAAATCATAAGGATACAAGTGACAAAGTTACAGTCCTACAGTCACAAGCGGGAGGGGAATGGGTGATAAGGAGCAATGTGAAGATAATAATAATAAGGAATAGTAGTGCAGACTTTGTAAATAGTTGAACAGTGTTGAGGGAATTATTTGTTTAGCAGAGGGATGGTGTTGGGGAAAAACTGTCCTTGTGCCTAGTTGTTCTGGTATGCAGTGCTCTGTATAGCATCGTTTGGAGGGAAGGAGTTGAAACAGTTTATGTCCGGGATGTGAGGGTTCTGTAAAACATTTTCACAGCCCCCTTTTTGACTCATGCAGTATACAGGTCCTCCATGGAAGGCAGGTTGGTAGCCATTGTTTTTTCTGCAGTCCTACTTATCCTCTGGACAGGGGTGGGATTCAAAATTTTTAACAACTGGTTCTGTGGGCGTGGCTTAGGTGATGGGTGTGGCTTGGTGTTCATGTGACTGGGTGGACATGGCTTGGTGGTCATGTTACTGGCTGGGTGTGGCCAACTCAATATCACTCACATCGAGGCCCGCGTCTCCTCGCCTGGCCTCTCATGACTGTGGGGATGCTGCAACAGTCACAAGTGTGAAAAATGGTCATAAGTCACTTTTTTCAGTGCCATTGTAACTTTGAATGGTCACTCCACACAAGCAAAGTACCAGGAAAGGAGGGGAAAAAAACTCCAGAGAAGTTCCTGAGACAGGAAGTCTAGTCCTGCCAAGAATGTAATAAGGGTTAACGGAGAGGCAGTTTCTGTAAGCAACACCAGAATGTTTCCTTCCTGCCTTCCTTACAGGATTAGCCCAGTAATTTCTTCTAACAACCGGTTCTCCGAACTGCTTAGAATGTTAACAACCGGTTCTAGAGAATAGGTGCGAACTGGTAGAATCCCACCCCTGCCTCTGGAGTCTGTGTCTGTCCTGTTGGGTTGCAGAACTAAACCAGACAGTCATAGAGGTGCAGATGACAGACTCAATCATTCCTCTGTAGAACTGGATCAGCGGCTCCTTGGGCAGTTTGAGCTTTCTGTCTTGGTACAGAAAGAACATTCTTTGTTATGTTTTTTTGATGACATTTTTGATGTTAGGTGTCCATTTTAAATCTTGAGATATGATGGAGCCTAGAAATTTGAAGGTCTCTACTGTTGATACTGTGTTGTCTAGTATTGTCAGAGGTGGTAGTATGGGAGGGTTTCTCCTAAAGTCAGCCACCATTTCTACGGTTTTGAGTGTGTTCAGTTCCAGATTGTTCCGGTTACACCACTAAGTCACCAGCCTCTGGGCTATCATTTCTTAATTATTAAATTCGTTAAGTGCGAGGGTCCGGTCATAAGTCCTGACCGTTAGTGGTGCCATTGTAACTTCAAATGGTCACTAAGCGAATCATTGGAAGTTGAGGACTACCACATTTCCACAATATGCCCAACCACACTGCCCAAACCTAACAAGCTTGTTGGCTGGTGGGTTCTGGGAATTGCAATCTAAAACATATCTATAAAACATCAGATTGGGGAAAGCTTCTAGCTCTGGGTTCAAATTCTCTCCCTTCCCCGTAGCCCCCAGTCAATGTACTGGCTGCACCGATGCACCAGCTGGGCTTCCCAAAGGCTCCAATTCCCAGCATGCAACTTACGACCGCAACTGAGCCCAACATTTCTGTTGTTAAGCGAGACATTTAAGTGACATTTGTCCTGTTTTACAATCTTTCTTCCCCCTGTTGTTAAGTGAATCACCTCAGTTGTAGTGTTAGTAACCCGGTTGTTAAGTGAATCTGGCTTCCTCTTGACTTTGCTTGTCAGAAGGTCACAAAAGGAGATCACACAACCCCCGGGACATAAATATTGAGTCAGTTGCCAAGCGTCTGAATTTGGATCACACGATTCAGAGGATGCTACAAAGGTTGTAACAAGTGAAAACGGCCACAAGTCACATTTTCTGGTGCCATTGTAACTTTGGACGGTCACTAAACGTATAGATGTAAGTTGAGAACTACCTGTACTCACCAAAATGGAACCAGGGCGAGAGGTTGCTCAGGGCTGGCCGGTTGGGGTCATTTCGGTCTGACCCGAAGCACTTCAGCCTGTCCTTCACAAACTCTTCCAGCACCTTCAAGCCAGAGGCCGATCCCGGTGTGGCCCACTCCACCTCCTTCACAGAGCGGTCCACCTGCAAGCTGGAGTAGCAGGCCTCCCAGTTGATGGGCTGCAGGATTTCAAGCAGGGCAGAGATGCCGGTTGGCACCAAGGAAAACGAATGTGGAATGGAGAAAATCTGAGTGTCTCAAATGCTCTCGTAGGGCACCAGGTCCACACAAGAAGGTTCAATTAAACTAACATTGCTAAAAGCCTATGCATAGGAAACTTCTCAACTTATACAGGTAATCCCCGGGTAACAAGTGTTCCCTTAGCAAACGTTTGAAGTTCTGTGATCAGCGCCCTCTAGCTGGGGTGGGATGCAAATATTTTTACTACTAGTTCTGAGGGCGTGGCTAGGTGGGAGTGGCTAGGTACGTGTGGCCATGTGACTAAGTGGGCGTGGCTTCTTTTTTTGCACCTCCTCCACCCACCCACCCCCGTGCGCCCTTTTTTGCCCCCTGGGCCTCAGGGAAGCCACCTGGGCGAAGTAGTAAGACAGCAAGGGGGATCCTGGCACAACTGATTGTCAGAACAGCTGATCATTGGGAAGAAAAAATAAAAAAAACACTGGATTGGCTGATCCAGTAGCTGTTTTTTTACTACCGGTTCAGCCAAACGGTAGCATTTTTTACTACTGGTTTGGCTGAACCGGGCTGAACCGGTAGAATACCACCACTGCTCCTAGCATTCCCAAAACTACGAATCTTGTAGCATCATGGCAGTTGTTTGCCCTTACGAACAGCCGCTGAGGCTCTGCAACATTCGGCACCTTGCTGGCCGAAATGGAGCTTCCGAGGGGCGTATCCACCCCTTTGAAGCCCCGCTCGGCTGTCCAGAGGCCTCGCTCAGCCCATTGTAGGCTCTGCATTGCCTTCCCTACCCCAAAATACCTCATGTACACTTAACAAACTACACATTCGATTAGCGAATGGGTGGGTGAAAGGAGGGAGTGATCTCGTTCAAGGTACGAGATTCACTCCCACGAATTCTCAGGCTGCAAATGGAATGAGCAGCCTCCATTCCATTCGTAACTTGAGGACTACCTGCAGTTGGGATTAGATTGGATCAATGGAACTCAAAAGGGGTTGGACTTAGTTTGCTTGTGGCTACATAAGGACTCTAGGATGATTCCTCTTTTGACTCCATCCCCAGATTCTGCCACTCCCATCACCTCGGTCTGAAGCCCAGCAGGAAAGGGTGCTTGACAACAGGCGGAAATTCGGTCAGAAACTCAGCCAGTCGATCATGGATCTTCCGCCGAATCGTCCTTGCCCCGTATTCCTGTTTGTCTGAGGCAACCCAGCATGGGACAATATTGTGGGCGTCCACCTGAGGATGGGAAACGAGAAGAGCTTGGACAATCATTTTAATGTATGCCGATTAATGTACATTCAAAGTGGCAGTAAAAAGTCCTATTCTCTTCTCTATTCTATTCTATTCTATTCTCTACTCTATTCTACTCTACTCTACCCTATTCTACTCTATATTCTCTTCCATCCCATCCCACATTTTCTATTCTATTCTATTCTATTCTATTCTATTCTATTCTATTTCTATCTCTATCTCTTTTCTATTCTATTCTATTTCTATTCTATTTCTATTTCTATATTTCTATTCTACTTTACTCTACAGTCCATTTAAGCTCGCGCCAACTGCTTCAGTGACTCCATCCAGCCACCTCCTTCTCTGCCGTCCCCTTCTTCTTCTTTTGCCCTCCATCGTTCCCAGCATTCAGCTCCAGTGAGTCCTTCCTTCTCATGAGGTGGCCAAATTCTGAGTTTCACCTTCAGCACCTGGCCTTCTAAAGAGCGGTCAGGGTTGATCTCCTCTGGGACCAACCGGTTGGATCACCTTGCAGTCATTCCAATATTTATTCTGTCCTGTTCTGTATTCTGTTCTGTTCTATTCACAACTGGAAACAGACATTTCCCTGATTGGGGGAACAACCCAACGCACCCCATCCCTTCCCAACAGCCCCTTCTGTCTCCTCCACCCAGCCCATCATTCTCTGTTTTTCTTGCCATTTTTAGGGTGCATTGCTGACTCTGGAGGTTCTTCCTCCAAATCAACATGCCAGCAAGGAGCCACATGTGTCTACCACTCGTCTCTGTGCATCAATAAATCTGGGGTGAGATCTGCCCCCAAACTGGCCTGCCCTACCCCATGGCGATTCCAGCACCTGAGCAAGAGGCACATCGCTGGGCAGCCGTTCCTGGACGTCTTGAACCCACTGCATGGGAACACGGAGCGGGGAGAAATCTGTCACTACCCCGCCGATGCCGTGTTGGGTCACAAAGATGGGCAGTGTATCTTTCGCAAAACCGACCAGCAAGTGGAAAGGGATGGCGAGCAGCCGACACTCCTGCAGGATGGGAAAAAAAGCAGTGTTATGCCCCACGTTGGAGCCTGAATCTGTGGGGGAAGATGAGCTGAAACAAGACCCGACAGAGATTGAGAGGGTGGCTCCATTGGCCTTGGAGCAGGGGGTGGGATTCTACCGGTTCGGACTGGTTTTATAGAACCGGTTGTTATGATTCTGCGCAGTTTGGAGAACCAGCAAATCGTGACCCTGGCTGGCCCCGCCCCCTCCACCCACCCCTCGCCTCCTGGTCAGTCCTTATCACGCCTGTATGACATTGTGCGCATGCCCAACATCGCTGACTGAGTTCTTCCCTTCATAGTCACTCCTTAAGGTATTTCTTTTTTTCCTCCCTCCCGACGATCAGCTGTTCCAATGATCAGCTGTGCCGTGATCCCCCTCGCTGTCTTACTGCCTCACCCAGGATGCTCCCCTGAGGCCCAGGAGGCAAAAAGAAACTGAGGGGGGGTGCTGCAAAAGAAGAGGAAGAGGAAGAGGAAAAGGAAGAAGAAAAAGGAGGAGGAGGTATTCTTTCCCCCTCCCAATGATCAGCTGTTCCAATGATCAGCTGTGCCATGATCCCCCTCGCTGTCTTACTGCCTCAGGATGCTCCCTGAGGCCCAGGAGGCAAAAAAACTGAGGGGGGGTGCTGCAAAAGAAGAGGAAGAGGAAGAGGAAGAGGAAGAAGAAAAAGGAGGAGGAGGTATTCTTTCCCCCTCCCAACAATCAGCTGTTCCAATGATCAGCTGTGCCATGATCCCCCTCGCTGTCTTACTGCCTCGCCCAGGATGCTCCCCTGAGGCCCAGGAGGCAAAAAAACTGAGGGGGGGTGCTGCAAAAGAAGAGAAAGAGGAAGAGGAAGAGGAAGAAGAAAAAGGAGGAGGAGGTATTCTTTCCCCCTCCCAATGATCAGCTGTTCCAATGATCAGCTGTGCTGTGATCCCCCTCGCTGTCTTACTGCTTCGCCCAGGAGGCTTCCCCGAGGCCCAGGAGGCCAAAAAACCTGGGAGGAGGGGCAGGTTGCTGCAAAAAAAAGAAGCCACACCCACCCAGTCCCATGGCCACACCTACCTAGCCATGCCCACAGAACCGGTTGTTAAAAAATCTGAATACTATCCCTGCCTTGGAGAAAACTGGGGAAGGGCAGAGTCAGTTCAGGCAGGGCTTTTCAGGATCAGAAAGGCTTACAGACAGGGAGGAGCAGAAGAGACAGAGCTCAGGAGAAGAGCAGGGACCACTCTCTCCTGATCCCAGAGCACGGAGAGAAGAGAGAAGGCGAGACCAACGCAGACTGAGCCGGCTACAAGGGAGGAGAGTGCCCTGCCTCTCCCCCTTCACAAGGCACACCTGGGGATTGAGATGTAAGCAAGTGCCGGTGGGAGGGGCATTGGTTGGGAAAAAGCCTGGAGATGGTTTCACTCTGTCTTGTGGGGCTTGCCTGGTTTGCCTGGCTTATTGGACTTCTGGCCGTGGTTGCTGTTTGGGCTAACCTGGCTTATTGGACTTCTGGCCCTGGTTACTGTTTGGACTAACCTGGCTTATTGGACTTCTGGCCCTGGTTACTGTTTGGACTAACCTGGCTTATTGGACTTCTGGCCCTGGTTACTGTTTGGGTTAACCTGGCTTATTGGACTTCTGGCCCTGGTTACTGTTTGAGCTAACCTGGCTTATTGGACTTCTGGACCTGATTACTATTTGGCTAAACCTGGTCTTATTGGACTTCTGGCCGTGGTTGCTGTTTGGGCTAACCTGGCTTATTGGACTTCTGGCCCTGGTTACTGTTTGAGCTAACCTGGCTTATTGGACTTCTGGACCTGATTACTATTTGGCTAAACCTGGCTTATTGGACTTCTGGCCCTGGTTGCTGTTTTGTAAACCTGGCTTATTAGACTGCTTGCCCTGGTTACTGTTTGGCTAAACCTGGCTTATTGGACTTCTGGCCCTGGTTATTGTTTCAGCTAACCTGGCTTACTGGACTTCTGGACCTGGTTGCTGTTTTGTAAACCTGGCTTATTGGACTGCTGGCCCTGGTTACTGTTTTGTAAACCTGGCTTATTAGACTGCTGGCCCTGGTTACTGTTTGGCTAAACCTGGCTTATTGGACTTCTGGCCCTGGTTACTGTTTGAGCTAACCTGGCTTACTGGACTTCTGGACCTGGTTGCTGTTTTGTAAACCTGGCTTATTGGACTGCTGGCCCTGGTTACTGTTTTGTAAACCTGGCTTATTAGACTGCTGGCCCTGGTTACTGTTTGGCTAAACCTGGCTTATTGGACTGCTGGCCCTGGTTACAAACCTGGCTTACTGGACTACTCGCAGCCAAAGGCTGCTGAAGATTACAGATTACAGATTAACAGAGTGGGAAGGGACCTTATAGGCCATCTAGTCCAACCCCATGCCCAAGCACACCCTACACTGAAGGCGTGTGTTTGTGTTTGTGTCTAATGCGTGTGAGAGCTTTGCTCTAGGACTTGTAGTAAACGTGGGGATGTCTGGGGGCAAAGTTGGAGCAGTAAAGGGGAGTTCGGCCTGTTATCTGTCTGTGTTGCTTTCGTGCCATGCCCTGGGTCATCACAAGCAGATTGTCATCAACACAACAGCCCGTGCAACACAAGAGGAGAGCTTCCGGTTAGGCAAGAGTAGGCAGATTATAGTCCACCTCCCCCGCCCCAACAGTCTGATGGGCCGTGAATTGGCCCCCTGTTTAAAAAGTTGAAGGACCCCTGAGCTAAGCTTTTCCCTCCTTCCTGTACCCGCAATCAGAGATGGTATTCAGCCAGTTCTTACTGGTTGTCCCGAACTGGTAGCGGACATTCTGAGTCATTTGGAGAACCGGCAAATACCACCTCTGACCGGCCCCGCCCCCATCTATTCTCCTCCTCCCGAGTCCCAGCTGATTGGCTGGGTCTCCTTTGGTTGCCCTGCACAGGAGAACAGAGCTGGAAAGCAGGTTAGTGGGGTGGGAAGGGAAGGGGGATTTTGAAGTATATCCTTCCCCTGGCAAACAGATAGAGGGACTACATCTCTAGTTTTGCATGCATTGACAGTGGCAAGGATTGTATTTGCACAATATTGGAAAAAATGAGAACACTCCCATCAGATGAGGATGTAATTAGGAAAATGTTAGACTGTGCAGAGGTGGATAGATTGACATTAATAATAAAGGACAAAGAAGACACAGAATATTACTCAACATGGAATAGATTTTACGAGCTGTTAGAGATAAGAGGTAGAAATTAGATGAAGAAAGATTATTGCTATGTATCAGAGGTGGTATTCAGCCAGTTCTGACCAGTTCTAGAGAACCGATAGCAGACATTTTGAGTCGTTCGGAGAACTGTAAATACCCCCTCTGACTGGTCCCGCCCCATCTATTCTCCGCCTCCTGAGTCCCAATTGATTGGCTGAGTCTTCTTTTGTTGCCCTGCACAGGAGAATGGAGCTGGAAAGCAGGTTAGTGGGGTGGGGAGGGAAGGGAAGGGGGATTTTGCAGTATCCTTCCCCTGCCATGCCCACCAAGCCACACCCACCAAGCCATGCCCACCAAGCCATGCCACACCCACCAAGCCACACCTACCAGGCCACGCCCACAGAACCAGTAGTAAAATTTTTTGAATCCCACCACTGCCTGCATTTCCACCCCACCCCAGTGCCAATACCTCGGCGACTTCCTCCAAGCCTCTGAGCATAAAACCGAAGTGGCGGATGGTGGCATCCAGGAATTTGGGCACCAGGCAGAAGCAGACGTGCAGGGGCAGGCTGCTGTTTCAAGGCCAGGCGCTGGGCATAAAGGAAAGCCCAGTTATCTGCAAGAAGGATGTGCAAGGGTGAGAACCATCATGGCCGCCAGACGCCAGCAAAAAACAAACAAACCCAAAAGGGCCTTCCGAATAGAGATATCTGTGGTCAAAAAAAGTCAAAATGGCCACCTCCCTCGTGCAAAGCATTCTCAGGCCTCGTTCCTGTGTCTCAACTGTCAGAGAAGAATATTGCAACTTTAACTATAAGAAGTTCCAAGAATATTGCAACTTCTTATAAAGAAAACTTACAGAAAATGTTTTATATATTTTTTCAATTAATTAATTTTATTTTTTAAAACAAAATTACAGATCTCTAATTACATTAACAGCATTGTGTCAATAATAATACATATATTTGCTTTTATACCTATACATTAATTCTTACTTCTATATTCTACCCATTTGTACCACCTATCCCAAACCAATTCATCCTTGCCTTTAAATTCCGCTGTGAATTTATCCTTTTCCGCACAGTCCATTTTTTTGTTTTTTGTATCAGATTCTCTTCGGATGGTATCTTTTTTTTTTCCCATCCCTATGCGAAAGCTATCCTCGCCGCCATCATAATATGTATAATGATGTATCGGATAGACTTGCTAAATTTTTCCTTAATAATTCCTAATAAAAATATTTCCGGTTTAAGTTCTAATTGGTATTCTGTAATTTCTAATAGCCATCTTTGTAGCCTCATCCAATATTTTTTTGCTTCTGGGCATTGCCACCACATATGAAAAAATGTTCCCTCTTTTTGTTTACATTTCCAACAATCTGATTTTATATTTGGATATGATTTTATATTTGGATATATTTTAGCCAGTCTTGCTGGGGCTAAATGCCATCTATAAAACATTTTGTACTGATTTTCTTTAAATTATGTTGACAATGTTAATTTGCAATTATTAATCCACATTTTTCCCAGTCTTCTAATATTATATTATGACCTACGTTTCTTACCCAGGCAATCATTGGTCCCTTCACTATTTCTTCTTCTAGTTCCACTTCCAATAAATACCTATACATTCTTGTTATGAAGTTTTCCTTTTTGCCTGTCAAAATTTGATCTAGCTTCTGTAGATCTTTTTCAATCCCATGTTCTTCTAAATCCTTTCTAAGTTTTGTCTGAACATAAACTGTTTTATAGATGGCACCTACCACCTGCTAGGTTAGATAAAATGTTTAAAAATATGTCTAGCAAATGTTGGAAACGTAACCAAAAATGGGCACATATTACCACATGTGGTGGACCTGTATTAAAGCACAAAAAAAATTGGGCAAAAATACATAAGCGGTTAGAAAAGATGATAGGAAAACATGTAGATTTTAAACCTGAACTTTTTCTATTAGGCATAGCGCCAGAAAAATTTGATAAGCAAAATATATATTTAATATTGCATGTCTTAACAGCAGTGAGGATTAGATTTGCACAAACTTGGAAAAATGAAGAAATACCATGAGACAAAGAGATAGTTAGGAAGATACTGGAGAAATATGTGATTTGTGCAGAAATGAGATTTGTGCAGAAATGGACAGACTTACATTGAAGATTAATCAGAAAGAAGATACAGAATATTATCGAACTCACAGCCTCCTGATTGTGAGGCAAGACATCCACCTCTAGGCCACCGTACCACTTTAAGGTGGGAAACAAGGATTATCAGCTTTTAATGACCCCAATCCCTTGCGGAGTCTGGGCAACTGAATGGAGCTGAGTGTTAACTGGCCGGATGCCCTTCCTATTGCCAATGCAGAGTTTTCTGTTCGGTAGATATATTCTCATTGTGCCCAGAGAGAGAAATATCTACCTCTAACTAGGATTGAACTCACAGCCTCCTAATTGTGTGGCGACCACACCACTCTAAGGTGGGAAACAAGGAGATAGGGTGCTAATTCCGCTGTGATCACTTACGGTTCAATCTGTCCTGCTAAACCCCAAAAGCGGGTTTAATTGAGGAAAGGCGTTGACCCGGTTGTGTGAACCCAACCACAACCTCTCCTGCACTCAATAACTGGACCGATCACCATTGAGTAGTTTCCACCAAGCGGGATGTGCAATCTCACCTTGAACCCTCTGATCCCGAGACATCCAGTACATGATCCCCCGAGCGCCCTCCTTCAGATCGGGAGCTGGAGACATCAGCCGGACGCGTTTCTTGTTGTACGGGAAGTCTGCGACAGATGCTCCCGCGCTCAAACGGCCTTCCTGCACCGTCTTGGCCAAGCTCTGGGTTCGAGGATCATCCAGAGATTTGAACTTCTTCCTTGCAAGGAATGCCCCCGTATCCAGTTTTTTACCTCCCTCCAAGCTGTCGGATGCAGATGTGACGGGCCCGGGTTTCCTCCTCTTCGGAGACATGGCCACGAGTTCAAAAATGGGTCTTCGCAAAAAGGGAGGGGAACGTAAGCAGCCGGAGACCCTTTGATGGAGACACACACAACCACCCCCTTTTCTAGATTCGATTAAAATCTAGCTGGGTTAGCTTCCCAAACATGACAAACCCTCTGAAGTGAACTCAAAAGATTCCTTTATTAGGAGCGCCGGAGCCCCGGCCAAAAGTTTCTCTCTCACCACAGACTAACAAGTTCAAATCTGCCACATCTATTCATCTCCACCCCCTGCCTTTTCTCCCCAGAGCTAGGATGGGACTTCGCTAGCAGCTGTGGCTCTTCCGTCCCAAGGACCTGCCCATTGATTTCCACTGCTCTCCTCTCCTCCTGCACATCCGCGCGTCAGGCACTGGACCCAGCTGTTCCTCCTCTTCCTCATCAGCCAACCTCTGGACCTGGGAGCTGTTGCGTCAGTGTATAAGAGTTCATGACTTGGAAAAGACACGGTAACAGGTCAGCCAATGGGGGCTGTTTGGTGACCCAGTCAACTTAAGCATAAACTCAAGTCAGACCTACACAGATAGAATGATATCTCAGAGGGGCTTTTCCCCATAGATATCCCATGATGCCCCTAACTGGCTGGTGTGTTTGTGTTTGTGCATGTCTGTTTGTGTTAGGATTCTGGGCTGTGATGTTCCTTTTCATTTCTTTATTATAAAGGCCTTTTTGGATCTACAAAGAGCATTTAATAATCCAATTCAGGGGTTTTCAAACTTGACAGCTTGAAAACTTGTGGGCTTCAACTCCCACAATTCGTCTCCAGTCATGTTTAGCTCAGGAATTCTGGGACTTGAAGTCCACAAGTCTTAAACTTGCCAAGTTTGAAGACCCCTGATCTATTCTATCTCTCTCTCTCTCTCTCTCTATTCTACCTCTTTCTCTATCTATTCTCTCTCTCTATTCTATCTTTCTCTCCCTCTATCTATTCTATCTCTCTCTCTCGCTATCTATCTATTCTACCTCTCTTTCTCTATCTATCTATTCCAGAGGTCTTCAAACTTGACAGCTTTAAGACTTCAACTCCCATGATTCTTCTAAGGCTTGTGGATTTCCAACTCCCAGAATTCCTCCTGCAGTCATGTTAGCTCTGGGAGTCAAGTCCACAAGTCTTACACTTGCCAAGTTTGAAGACCCTTGGTTTAATATATACATCCATCCAGGGGTCTTCAAACTTTATAAGACTTGTAGACTTTAAGACTTGTAGACTTCAACTCCCAGAATTCCTGAGCTAACATGACTGCAGGAGGAATTCTGGGAGTTGAAGTCCACAAGTCTTAAACTTGCCAAGTTTGAAGACACCTGGTTTAAACCCTCCCTCCCTCCAGGCTGTCTCTCCAGAAGGATCTGCCAGAACATCATGCTGCAGCAGGTGTGGCAGATGGGTGTGGCAGCCACCCCATTGGGCAATTCCAGCTCCTGCTTAAACTGCAGCTGCAGTTTGTAGAACTAACAGGGGAGACGTTAAAAAGCTCAGGAATTCCCCCTAAAGCAACGGTTTTTTTCAAACTTGGCAACTTTAAGTCTCATGGACTACAACTCCCAGGATTCCTCAGCCAGCTAGGCTAGGCTATGCTGTTCTATGCTGCCTGAGGGATCCTGGGAGTTGTAGTCCACCCGTCTTAAAGTTGCCCAGGTTGAAAAACTCAGCCCTACAACTTCGATTATTTAAATCAGGGGTCCCCAAACGTGGCAACTTTAAGACTTGTGGACTTCAACTCCCAGAATTCTTTGATGGCTGAGGAATTCTGGGAGTTGAAGTCCACAAAGTTTTCAAGTTGCCAAGACCTCGGATTGAAAAGATTCCAAAAAGATAAATTAATAAATAAACCTCTTTTCCATCTTTTTTTTTAAAAAAGCTTCCCTCCATCCCTGCGTGGGACTCGTCCCACCCCACTTCCTCCTCCAGCCGAGCCCAGGCGGGGCCAGAGTCAGACTACAGAGCCCATCCTCCTCTCCAGGCTCGTGCAAAAGACAATCCCAGAAGCGGGGAAGAAAGACCGGCTCCTTCTGTCCTAACAACAGCCTTGCAAAGCACGCCAGGGAGGACTTCATCCGCCCCTCCTGCTTGCAGACGAGACACAGCTGAAGCAGTGAAGCACCCCGCTCCCGGCCAGGTGATCTTATAAGGAGATAAGTGGGGGTTGGGCTAGATGACCTCTGAGGTCCCTTCCAGCCCTAGAATCCGGCCACTCACCCGGCGATCTTCGTTCCGTCTTCAGCCAGCCAACCGGTCGCTGGGCCCGCTTACACAACGCCAGACGGCCCCTGGGCGGGGAAAGAGGCGGGGCCGCCACGCCCCCGCCGCCGCTCGCGTTTTTTGTGAATGAACTCCGGAGCGGATGGAACGTTGAGACTTCCCCGCCCTCGTTTCTGGGCGTTCGAATCTCTGACGTCACTTGTTTGTTTGGGCTCGGCCGGCACGTGGCGGGAGATGCTTTCGGCGCTGAACTCCCCCGCCCACCAATCCGGGAATCTGTTTATAAGGGTTGTCCGCTCCAGATTAACAGAGTTTGGGAAGGGAATTTAGAGGTCATCTAGTCCAACCCTCCTGCCCAAGCGGGAGACCCTACACCATTTCTGACCAATGGCAGTCCAGTCTCTTCTTGAAAGCCCCAGGATGAAGCTCCCACACCTTCTGAAGGTGAGCCATTCCACTGAATATAGAACGACAGAGTTGGAAGAGACCTTGGAGGTCATCTAGTCCAACCTCCCACCCAAATGGGAGACCCTACACCATTTCTGACCAATGGCAGTCCAGTCTCTTCTTGAAAGCCTCCAGGGATGAAGCTCCCACCACTTCCGAAGGCAACTTCTGTTCTATTGAATATAGAATGACAGAGTTGGAAGGGACCTTGGAGGTCATCTAGTCCAACCTCACCCGCCCAAGCAGGAGACCCTACACCATTTGTGACAGATGGCAGTCCAGTCTCTTCTTCAAAGCCTCTAGGAGGCTCACCACTGTGGCTACTCTGGCACTAATTTGGCATATTCCAGAGAAAATATTCCAGATTGGTCTCATTCGAAACAACGATGAATCCGCATACAGATGGGAGGTTGAACAACTTGCCTCATAGTGCTCCTGGAACAATCTGGAACTGAACAGACTCAAAACTGTAGAAATGGTGGTAGACTTTAGGAGAAACCCTCCCATACTACCACCTCTGACAATACTAGACAACACAGTATCAACAGTAGGGACAGTCAAATTTCTAGGTTCTATCATATCACAAGACCTAAAATGGACACCTAACATCCAAAACGTCATCAAAAAAGCCCAACAAAGAATGTTCTTTCTGTGCCAACTCAGGAAGCTCAAACTGCCCAAGGAGCTGCTGATACAGATGGGGGTTGGACTAGATGACCTGTAAGGTCCCTTCCAACTCTGTTAATCTGAATCTGTAAATTCTACAGAGGAATGATGGAGTCTGTCACCTGCACCTCTATCACTGTCTGGTTTGGTTCTGCAACCCAACAGGACAGACAGAGACTTCAGAGGGTAATTAGGACTGCAGAAAAAACAATGGCTACCAACCTGCCTTCCACGGAGGACCTGTGTCCTGCACGAGTCAAAAAGAGGGCTGTGAAAAAATCTACACACCCTTCACATCCCGGACATAAACTCTTTCAACTCCTACCCTCCAAACGACGCTATGCAGAGCACTGCACACCAGAACAACTAGGCACAAGGACAGTTTTTCCCCGAATGCCATCACTCTGCTAAACAAATAATTCCCTCAACACTGTCCAACTATTGACAAAGTCTGCTCTATTACTATTAATCTTCTCATCACTCCTAATCGCCCATCCCCTCCCACTTGTGACTGTATGACTGTAACTTTGTTGCTTGTATCCTATGATTTATATTGACTGTTTCCTAGTATGATTTGATTGCTTATTGTACCCTCTGACTATTATTAAGTGTGGTACCTGTTGATTCTTGACTCTTGATGAATGGATCTTTCCTTTTATGTACACTTGAGAGCATTTGCACCAGACAAATTCCTTGTGTGTCCAGTCACACTTGGCCAATAAAGAATTCTATTCTATTCTATTCTATTCTATTCTATTCTATTCTATTCTATTCTATTCTGTATTCTATTCTATTCTTCTTCTTCTTCTTCTTCTTCTTCTTCTTCTTCTTCTTCTTCTTCTTCTTCTTCTTCTTCTTCTATGATTTGATTGCTTATCTGTAGCCTATGACTATTATTAAGTGTTGTACTTGATGATTCTTGACGATGTATCTTTTCTTTTATGTACACTGAGAGCATTTGCACCAAAGACAAATTCCTTATGTGTCCAATCACACTTGGCCAATTTTTCTAAATCTATGTTTGTCGTTTGGGAGATCAGGGAATGAAAAGCCAACTTTTTCAGAGAGGGAGGGAATGCCCGCTAAAACAGAAACTCCACCAAGTGCTGGAATGAGGAAACATTCCAGGAGCTCTTTCTAATCAAAAGATGTTATTTTATTCATGAACACGGAAGGAGTCAGAAGGAAACGAGACTCTAAAAATGAACCAAGGAAGGGAAAACCCAGCCTTGATCCCCTTACTAATTTAACAGCCAAAAATAATAGAACCTTGGAATGGAAAGATTGAAAATCACCTTAAAAAGTCATTGCAGGACCAATAGCATTCCTGCCAGCTTAAAGAGCATCATGCCTGGATGGCTTGCCTGCTATAAAAGCAACAGTTTCACCAGGTCAGGTTAAAAAGGTAGGAGATGCATTCACACAACACCTTAACCTTAGTTAGGGTTTTTTAGCATGTTTTTATTAAGTTTCCATTATTACAACATAAAACATGTTTTCAACAGTATCTTTGACATCTATACAGGTTCTTATCTTAAATATCTTAATACATTATATTTACATTTATCTAGCAGTAATAAATAGCTTTAACTATAATCATTGTTCTTATATTCTTATATATTTTACATATTTACATTTTACTTTCTTAAGGTCTCTTGCAGTTAGGTTTCTTGTCTTATATCTTACTTCTGTTTGTTACCCAATCATACCATTTATTCCAAATTAAAAAAATATTCAGTCTTCCCTTTCTTTCAGTTTCAGTGTTAACATATCCATTTCAGCACTTTCCACTATTTTTTGTAATATTAATTCTTCATTGGGAATACTAGGAGTTTTCCGTACTTGTGCAAAAGCTGTTCTGGTGGCTGTTGAGATATGTAACAATAGATATTTTACTTCTTTGGGGATTCGATCTTTAATAGTTAAGCCCTTGGTTAGGGTTTTTATTTATTTATTTATTTGCAGCCCTTTGGTCGTATGAACCCATCCTACAGGGTTGGTTTATGATTCTGTGTATCGTACGAATCCAGCAAGTTCAGTTACTCGTCCATTGTGTTGTGGGAATGTGCTGCCTTGTGGTTATCTGCTGATTCTGCAGTTCTGGCTTGTAACAGGTGAATTCAAATCGTGGGCCAAACTTAGTCGCATCTTGGACTAAGGAATGCAAGACAACACCAGAGCTGCCGGGAAAAACCCAGCCCAGCCTTCAACGCTCCTCCCTGCCTTGTCAATTGGATCAACCAGGAAACCTGCTCCTGAAAACAACCCACTCCAGATTTAAAGGTACCTTTGAATCTGCTGCTTTATTTGTATTGTCAGGCTGGCCTCTGGCTGTTGAGATCCTGGGGAGTGGGGAGGGACAGCAGGAGAGCCTTAACATCTGCCTGAAATGGGTCTTGGTTATTTTCCAGTGGTGCCCATTTTACTCTTACTGGAATCTGCCAAGATTACTGGTAAGTGCTTTAAAGAAACCTGGAAAAAGAGAGGGGAAGGGAAAGAGGGAGGGGGGAAAGGGAGGGGGAGAGACGAGGGAGGAGGCGAGGCGAGGAGAGACGGATGGGGAAAGGAGGGAGAGGAAGAGATGGAGAAGAAGAGAGGAAAGAGGAGGATGGAGGGGAGGAGAGAGGAAAGATGGAGAAAGAGGAGGAGGAGAGAGGGATGGAGGGGGAGAGAGGAGGGAGAGGAAGAGATGGAGAGGAAGGGAGAGAGGAGGAGCGAGAGGAGAAGGAGAGAGAGATTTTGTTGTTGTGATGGTTCAATAGAATGGAGGAGTGTAAAAATGAGAAAGAAAGGAGATTTGGAAACAGGAATGAAGGGAGACTTTGCAATTAAGCATTAGGGTTCCTCTAAAATCTTGCTTAGGTTTCTAAACCGGGATGATAATCCTGTTTAAGAACAAATGGACAATTTCTTGTGAACCAACGATCGATCGATTAGTTTGAGAGCATGGAAATACTGCCTGCAGAGTTAGGTTTTGTTTATTTGCATAAGGGAACAGCATCGTCCCATCATTCTGTTGTATGGCTGGGAGGGACCTTCGGAGGTCATCTAGTCCAACCCCCTGCCCAGGCGGGGGACCCTATCCCATTTCAGACAAATGGCTGTCCAATCTCTGCTGAAAAACCTCCAGATTTGGAGCACAAAGAACTTCTGGAGGAAGCTGTTCAATTCATTAATTACTAATTATATAATCATATCTGTCCTTAGGAAAGTTGGAAGTTGTTCTGTATTTTAACTTTGTTTGAAGCGTAATAAACTTGTACGGGTAGTTCCTCAACTTACGACCAAAATTCAGCCCCAAACATTTCTGTTGTTAAGTGAGACATGTGTTAAGGGAATTTTAGCCCCATTTTACAACATTCCTTACCCCGGTTATTAAGTGAATCACTGCAGCTGATAAATTAGTAACTCGGTTGTTAAGTGTCATGCCCCTGGTGGAGGCTGACTCCGAGGAAGAGGAGGAACAGCCAACAGGGAGTGGGAGTGTGGCTCCGGAGGTGGTGGAGGAGGCTGGGGAAGGGCAGAGGCCGGCTGAGCAATCAGAGGAGGATCCAGGCCCATCTCCTATCCATCCCAGGGCACGCAGGGAGGAGAGGAGAGGATCAGGAAGAAGCGTGGTCCACTCAGGAGGAGAGGGCCATGATCCTCCTCAGGGCTTACAGTTGGGAGCTATGTATATAAGTTTGTAACTGCGTATTCAGAATTGCTGGAGTCAAAGTTAGTGTTTCCTTTGAAAGAGGTTTATATTTGTTGGTGTGCTTCCCAAGGACTTTCCCCATTTATCTGCTTGATTACTTATCTTGGTTTGATTTGGAACTCTTGCCACTATGGTTTGCTCTTGTTTTCCTTTTGCCTCATTATTTACTTTTGGGACTCTGAACTGTGACTAATAAAACAGTAAAGTTGAAGGCATTGCCGGACTTTAATTCATGTTTTGGATTTTGGGTTATTCTGAGAGACTACGGGTCATCACATTAAGTGAATCTGGCTTCCCCATTCCCTTGGCTCATCTGGAGGTCGCTAAAGGGGATGACGTGACCTGTGGACACTATGCAGCCATCACAAATATGAGTCAATTGCCAAATGTCTTAATTTGGACCATGTGATTATGGGGATGCTTGCAAAGATTGAAAGTGTGAGGGAAAATCCCAATAAACAAACAAACAAATAAATAAACAAATCATAGATTTTTTTTCAGTGGCATTGTAACTTCAGACGGTCACTAAATGAACTATTGTAGGTCGAGGACTACCTGCATGAAAACAAAATAGAAACTTGATAACAGATAATCAGAGTTGGAAGGGACCTTGTAGGTCATCTAGTCCAACCCCTTACCCAAGCAGACACCATTGCTGACAAATCCAGTCAAGCCTCCAGGGATGAAGCCCCCACAACTTCCAAAGGCAACTTCTGTAACATTGAAGACAGAATAACAGAATAACAATAAGTGTAAATCAACAACTGGTACCTTCCTTCATATGTGGTGGTTGTGCCCCAAAGTTAAAAATTTTTGGAATAAAATTAGAATCTGGCTACAAGAAATAACAAATGAAAAAATAGAACTCAAACTGGGAAATGTTTTTATTAGGAATAATTAGAGGTGAATATAAGCAAGAAATTGAATATCTTATAATACACATTCTGACAGCAGCGAGATTAGCCTACGCCAAAATTGGAAATTGGAGGATAATCCCACGGATACTATGTTGATCAAAAAAATTATGGATTGTGCGGAAATGAATATGCTTACGATGGAGTTACAAGAGAAAGAAAAAAGAGAACTTTATACGGTCTGGGAGAAATTGTATGTTTGGATAGACAACAGGAACAGCAGATAAAGTATAAGATAAATATAAATAATGTATATATGTAGAAATGAATAAGAGAAGATGGGGAAAACCGATGCTATGACAAATTGCAAAAATTATAAACATGATTTGTGTTTTTTTTTTAATTTTGTAAAACTTTAATAAAATTATTTTTAAAAAAGAATATAGAATAACAGAGTTGGAAGGGACCTCGTAGGTCATCTAGTCCAACCCTCTGCCCAAGCAGGAGACCCTATATCCGTGATGGCGAACCTATGGCACGCGTGCCACATGTGGCACCCAGAGCCATTTGTGCTGGCACGTGAGCTGCAGGCAAACTTAGCTTACTGCCCATGCACATGCCTCACAGCTGATTTTTTGGGGGGTGGTGGTTTGAGGCCCTTTTCGGCCTCCCAGAGGCTTGGAAAAAGCCTCTGCAAGGCTTCTCAGACCCAATTATAGGCCCGTTTCATCACTTCCTGTAATACCGGAAGTGACAAAATGGGCCTATAATTTGACCTGAAAAGCCTTGCAGAGGCTTTTCCCAAGCCTCTGGGAGGCCAAAAAGGGCCTCAAACCAGCTGAAAAATTAGCTGTGAGGTGCAGTGCAGGTAAGGGGGTGGCGTGGGGAGGGGGGAATTGCACACGCATGCGCAGGGGGCATGGTGGGGGAAATTGCATTCTGGGTGCTGGCATGCAAGTGTGGGCGTGCTGGTGCGCTCGCAGTTTTTGGCACAGGAGCCCAAAAAGTTTAGCCACCACTGCCCTACATCATTTCTGACAGATGGGAGTCCAATCTCTTCTTGCAATAGATCCACTACGGGATCAACTTGTCAACTTTGTCTTTTCAGCTTGACTTCATCTGTAAGCCACCCTGTGCATAGGCTGCAAATCCAGGATAAAAGCACAGGTAGTCCTCGACTTATGACCACAGTTGAACCCCCAAATTTATGTGGCTAAGCGAGGCTTTGTTAAGGGAGCTTTGCCCCATTCTGTGACCTGTCTTGCAACAGTAGTGAAGGGAATCTCTCATCATCCTCATTTATCGACCCCATAATCCCTCGCAGGGTGGAGTCTGGGCAACTGAATGGAGCTAGCTGAGTGTTTACTGGCTGGATGCCTTTCCTGTCACCAATGCGGAGTTATATCCAGCAGATATTGTGTTTCCCCAAAAATAAGACAGGGTCTTATTTTTGGGGAAACACAATATCTGCTGGATATAACTCCAAATAAGTCTTATTACAGGGTCTTATTTTCTTTTGGATCCCAAAATAAACACTAGGACTTATTTTCGGGGGATGTCTTTATTTTTTTCCATGTACAGAAGTGGGAGGCCCACTTCTTCTGCTTGCTCATGGCAGGGCAGGAGGCTGCGCATGTGCCAGTGTCATCACCGTGAGGCAGGGGATGGAACTTGTCATGCCCCAGTCAGAATCTGATTCAGAGGGGGAGGCCGAGCAGCTGACAGGGAGTGGGTGGCTCCGTTGGCTGGGGAAGAAACTGGGGAAGGGCAAAGTCCAGCTGGGCAGAGCAGGGAAGAGATAGAGCAAGGGAGAGGGAGTTCAGAGGAAGACCCAAGCCCACCCCCTCTTCATCCTAGGGCATGTAGGGAGGAATGGAGAAGGGAGCAACTTGTTGCTGGCTTACAGGGGAAGAAAGGGCCCTGATTCCCTTCATTAGACACACCTGGGAACACAGTGTTTAAAAAGGGAATCTGCGTGCAGCAAGTTGTTGGAAGCAAATCGTGAATTATCTGGCATCGGTGAGGCTTAACTGGGTTCCTGGCATCTCCCCAACTGTGTGTGTTTTGCTGGCCTTTCAAGTCTGCAATTCCTTCTCCTGCTCTGCCAAGTTCATTACTTCAGTTTGGCTTGATTAGACTTATAGTTACAGTTTGTGTTGACCATGTTTTGGACTTAATTTTCTGCAGCCAAAGGCTGTTCCTGGGAGAGTTTTTCTCCAGCCCGAAGGTAAACCTGGATATTGGGGGCAAAGTTGGAGATAATAAAGGGACTCTTCTGGCTTATTTGACTGTGTTGCCTTTGTGCCACGCCCCGGGTCATCAGAGAGCTACCCATGCGCCCCACACCAGCTTATCTGAGAGCCCCTGCAGCCAGGCCACCCATGCCCTGACACATGCCTCGCCTTGCAGTTGCAGCACTAGCACACCACTTGGCCTCCTGCTCCATTGCGGCTATGATCAAGTAGTAGTAGTAGTCCCAGCTGCCATGGCTGCCGGTGCTGCCATCGCAAGGTAGGTGCCAGGGTGTGGGATGGCCTGGCTGCGGGGTCACCTCAGTCCATGCGGGGCGCGGGGGGCAACTCCACCACCACCCCAACTTTTGCCTCGTGGGCGCGGCACTGCGAGCAACTAGGCAGAATGGGCTGGCAGCTGGCTGTGCAGGCTCTTAAGCAGGGGCGGGATTCAAAACTCCCAGCAACTGGTTTGCTGCCCAGTTGCTGGGTGGGCATGGCCATGGTGGGCATGGCCTACCGGAACTTCCGGGAGGGCCGTTTTTTGCCTTCCCCAGAGTCCGGAGGCTTCCCTCGGGCCTGTGGGAGGGTGAAAACAGCTCTCCCAGGGCTCTGGAGGTCCTCCAGAAGCCGGTAATAGGCTCCTTTTTCCCTCTCCCAGAGCCTCCGTGCAGACTCTGAACTTACCTGCATTGAAAATGGGCTGCGTGGAGACTCCCGGGGGGGGGGGAACCTAACCTTTGGTGACTCATTCAAAGACTTGTAACAGAGTTGGAAGGGACTTTGGAAGTCATCTAGTCCAGTGGTTCTTAACCTGGGCGATATCGCCCCAAGGGGAGATTTTGTTTCTCAGGGGGGCGATGGAACGAAAAGGGAAGACGTGGGGGCGAAGGGACAGAAGGGGGGCGATATGGGGGCAATGGAGTGAGATATATTGGGAGAGAGAGAGAGAGAGAGAGATCTATATTGGTAGGTAGGTAGGTAGACAAAAAGACAGACAGGTAGGTAGATAGATAGGCAGGAAGGCAGGCAGGCAAACAGACAGACCCTTTGGATGGATGGATGGACGGCCAGACAGATGGACAGACGGAAAGAATGTGAGAGCGGCGGCACTTTGGGAAAGCGGTGGCGGCGGCTTTTCTCAACATGCTGCCACATTCAAGGCGCTGGTTCAGGTTCAACAGTCAATGGGGTGAGCCTGCAGGGCCGGCGCCTCGACTGCCCGCCTACCGCCTCTTAGCGTCCCCAAGGGGGCCAGCAGAGGGGCGCTAAGAGGCAACAGGGGGGCATTCGAGGTGGCGGCCGGCCCTCCAGGTTCACCCATTGACTAGCACTGCTCCGGAGCCAGCGCCTCCAATGCGGAAGCAGTGGCATGTTACATGCCGCTGCGGCCGCTTTCAATGCGCTGCCCCCCTGCCACCTCTTAGCGCCCCTCTGCTGGCCCGCTTGGGGACGCTAAGAGGTAGCAGGGGGGCGGTTATGTTGGGGGAGGGATCGATGACAACTTCATCAATGGCTCAAGGGGGCGATTCTTTCAAAAAGGTTAAGAACCACTGATCTAGCCCAACCCTCTGCTGTCGCAGGAAACCTATACTATTTCCACCATTCTGGACAAAATGGTTGTCCAATCTCTTCTTAAAAGCTTCCGGTGATGGAGCACCCACAACTTCTGAAGGCAAGTCATTCCACTGATTAATTGTTGGTCAGCACAAGAGTTGTTCAACACAAGAGTTGGTTTTAGTATTAACATTCAAAGTCCTACAAGACGTGGGTCTGGGATATTTACGGGAGCATCTCCTGCCGATATCGAGTGCCAACCGCCCTGTGCGAGCACACAGACAGGGGCTTCTCAGGGTGCCATCGGCGAGCCAATGCCGGTTGGCGGTGCCCCGGGGATGAGCCTACTCTGTGGTGGTTCCCGCCCTGTGGAACCAACTACACCTGGGGCTCCGTCTGGCCCCTGACCTTCGCACCTTCCGTCACGACCTGAAGACTTGGTTATTTGAACAGGCCGGGCTGTGCTGACCTCCTGGGGGGTGGGGGGTTAAATTTTAAATTCTTAATGTTATAATGTTTACTGGGATTTTTAGTGATAACTGGGCTTGTGATTGTTTAATTCTCTTTTAAGTAATTTATTGTTCATTGTTCGGTTTTAGTTGTGAGCCTCCCTGAGTCTTCAGAGATGGGGTGGCATACAAGTCCAAGTAATAAATAATAAATAAATAAACATGAGTGTTGGTCAACACAAAAAGTGACCTGTCTCTTTTCTTTTCAGGGGAAGCCACAACCAAGCTCACAGCTTCTCCTCCGACATCATCAGCGCCACATCTTTCTGCATCTGTGGCTGACACCACTAACGGCATGGAAATTACCACACCAGCAGTGGAGATCAATACATACCTCCCCTCTTCCGTTGCTCTCCTCTCTGAAACGACCAGTCCGTGGAGCACCGTTGGAGAAACAAGCCTCCCTGGAGTAGCTACAACACTGCCCAACTCTTCCTCATCTGAAGCTTCCACAGGATCCCCCTCTTCGTCTGTGGCTCTCCTCTCTGACACGACTGCTCTGAGGAGAACCCTTGGAGAAAGAAGCCTCTCTGGAGTAGCTACAATGCTGCCAACTTCTTCCTCATCTGAAGCTTCCACTCCTGTTGGCACCTCAGATGTCTCTCCATCTTCTTCATCACTTGAAATGACCTCCGTCTCCAGCACTGGTTTTGGGCGTCCTTCAGAAGAAGGGACCACTCACCCAGCAGAGTCAACCATGCTTTCCATCAGTTCCACCACAGAGGAGATAAACTCCAGCCCTCCAACTCCCCAAGACAAGAGGACATCTGAAGGCCCATCGACCATCATCTCCATCACGTTGCAAGAAGAATCTACAAGTGAGAAACATCCTAGTTCTCCTTCTTTTACTGAGACAATGAAAACGTCCCCCTTGTTGGTTCCCCCTTCTACTCCAAGAGTAGCGACCTCCACCCTTCTGAGTGCCACTTCTGGAGTTGGAGACACAACCAGAGAAGTTATCACCAGTTCTGAGGCTGAGATCACCAGCTGGAAGCCAGGAAGTTCTCTCTCCTCAACTTCCTCTTCAGTTACTCAAGACAGAAGCACCTCGAAAGTTACATCCACCGGCCTTCTGTCTTCCAACCCAGGAAGGACCAGCCTGGGACTACCTGCTCCGTCCTCCACAAATCCCACAAGTGAAAGTTCTACAACCACTTTGAAAGTCCTTTCTTCCACCACCACATCTTCCTCGGCTTCAAAGGCTGTCCCTAAAACTCTAGGTAAACATCCTCCCCCCCGACCCCCGTCTGAACATTTGAATTCTTTTGAATTCAAATGAGAGCAGACTCACAGTGGTGAGATTCAAATTTTTTTACTACTGGTTCTATGGGCGTGGCTTGGTGGGTGTGGCAGGGGAAGGATATTGCAAAAGGGGAACTTACCAAATTTGCAGATGATACTAAGCTGGCAGGAATAGCCAATACCCAAGAAGATAAGCTCAGGATCCAGATGGATCTTGACAGACTAGAACACTGAGCCGTATCTAACAAAATTAAATTCAGCATAGAGAAAAGTAAGTCTGTAAGTCTGTAAGTCTGTAAGTCCTCGGCTGTAAGTCGAGGACTACCTGATTTTTTTCTCTCTCTCTGTCTTTGCTTCCTGCAGCCAGGACTCGCTTCATCTTGTCGGTGAGACTCAGCACTTCCTTAAACATCACGGATCCTTCCGTCACTCATGCGGTGCGGAAGTGGGTAAGTAAGGCCTTACAGCACCCCTGGAAAAAGTCTGTAGAGATTCTCCGTCCTCCAGGTCATGATTGTCCCAAAGGTGCCTGTTCTTTTAAGGGGGCAACTAGACTTCCTGGTTTTTCTTTGAAGATGTTTCACTTCTCATTCAAGAAGCTTCTTCAGTTCTGATTGGATGGTGGGGAAGGGAAGGATTGATGCTCCTTGCAGACAGCTGGTCATTTGCATCCTTTTTAGAGGGTCATTGAGGCCACTTGGAGGTTCGTCTGTGTGCTCAGAGTCACCTGAGTCGTGCAAAGGGTTCCTGTAGTCTGCAATTTTTCTCTCTGGAAATCCATTCCTTACTCCCACACCATCCAAAGGGTGTTCATCCCAAATTGTATAGCTAAAAGTGTGTAGAGATTCTCAGTCTTGGTTGTCCCAAAGGTGCTTTTTAAAAAAGCAACTGGACTTTCTTGTTTTGTTTTTCTTTTGAAGACGTTTCGCTTCTCATTCAAAAAGCTTCTTCTACTCTGACTGGATGGTGGGGAATGGAAGGATTTATATTCCTTCCAGACAGCTTGTCATTGGCATCCTTTTACAGCAGAGGTCGCCAACTTTTTGGACCTCAGGGACCACCAAACTCATGGTTTTAAATCCCGAGGACCAGAGACCCTGGGAAAATCCCCCAAAAAAGTCTGCAGGAAAATTCCCCACCCCGTTTTTCTACCGATCGATTGCTCTTTATTTGGGATCGCAGGATACCATCTCCAGCTCTGTTCTCAGGGAGAGAGAGAGAGGGAGGGAGATAGAGACTTTTGGCTTCATGCAAGGAAAGCAGCAGAAGCCGCAGAAGACTTTCTTTCTGTCCCCCAAACTCCACCAGAAATGAGTCTTTTGTGCCGGCACAGCCTCTTGGAGCAGGAGGCCTTGCAGGCTCCCAAAGACTCATTTCTGGAGGAGTTTGAGGGAGAGAAAGAAAGACTTCGGCTGCTTTCCTTGCGTGCAGCCAAAAGAAGAAGAAGAAAGAAGCGGAAAGAAGCAGCCCGGTGGCCAGGCCAGGCACGTGGGGCGTGTGGGGCAAGTTCCCCCCCTCTGCCCTTTCCCCCCTCCCCTCACTACTTCATGTTGTTCGCAGTGCAAGCGACACAAGCCTTGTGTTCCCACGGGGCCATGTGGGCGGCACAGCCTCGTGTTCCCGCACAGCCTGGATTAATTGCTTTGGGGGGGGGGGGACATTTCTCTGCGGACCACCAACATTTTCTCCCGGCCCACTGGTTGCCAACCACTGTTTTAGAGGGTCATTGAGGCCACCTGGGAGGTTTATCTTTTACCTTTATCTCTGAATGGTGCCCCTGGTTCCTCTAGTCTGCATTTTTTCAGAGAAATATTCCAGAGGAAAAAAAATTGCAGATTACAGGAACCACTCAGGTGACCCTGAGGACACAGGTAAAACCTCCAAGTGGCCTCAATGACTTTCTAAAAAAAGATGCAAATGACAGCTGTCTGCAAGGAGTATAAACCCTTCCATTCCCTACCACCCACCCAGAACTGAAGAAGCTTTTCTGATGAGAAGCGAAACGTCTTCGAGGAAAGAAACAAGAAAGTCCAATTGCCTCCTGAAACAAACAAACAAACAAACAAACAAACAAACAAACAAACAAACACCTTTGGAATAAAACATCTGGAAGGGATGTTTGATTCCCTCTCCAACATAATAAGACATTGCTGTTTGCATTAGTCCCCCTCAAAATGTAATTACATCCCTGCAGGATTTCTGTCTGGGTTTTCCAAGCAAACCTTCCCTATAAGTTAGTCCTTGACTTAGAACAATTCATTTAGTGACCTCTCACAGTTACAGCAGCCCTGAAAGAAGGGACTTATGACCGTTTCTCACATGGAAAATGCAGCATCCCCCCCACGATTCCCATGATGAAAATCCAAACCCTTGGCAACTGGCTCCTGTTTACGATGGTTGCAATGTCCCAGGTGATGCCCTCTTTACGACCTTCCGACAAGCAAAGTCGATGGGGGCATCCAGATTTGCTTAACAAGCAGGTGACTAACTTAACGACTGCAGTGATTCACATAACAACCGGGGCAAGAAAGGTGGTCAGATGGGGCAAAAGTCACTTTACAAATGTCTCGCTTAGCAAATGGACATGTTGGGCTGAGACTGCCGGTAAAAGCAAGAACACCTCCAGTGATGCAACACCCACAATTTCTGAAGGCCAATGGTTCCACTGGTTAATTGTTCTGGCTGTCAGGAAATTCCTCCTTAGTTCCAGGCTGCTGTGATTAGTTTCCACCCATTATTCCTTGTCTGGCCTTCGGGTGCTTTAGAGAATAGATACAGATTGCAGATTAACAGAGTTGGAAGAGACCTTGTGGGTCATCTAGTCCAACCCCCCCACCCAAGCAGGAGACCCTACACCATTTCTGACAGATGGCAGTCCAATCTCTTCTTGAAAGCCTCCAGGGATGAAGCTCCATCAACTTCTGAAGGCAATTTCTGTTCCATGGGTTGATTGTTCTCACTGTCAGAAAGTTTCTCCTTATTTCCAGGTTGAATTTCTCCTTGGTCAGTTTCCATCCATTATTCCTTGTCTGGCCTTCAGGTGCTTTAGAAAATAGCTTGAGCCCTTCCTCCTCTCTGTGGCAGCCCTTCAAATATTGGAAGACTGCTATCCTGTCTCCCCTGATCCTTCTCTTTACTAGACTAGCCAAGCCCAGTTCCTGCAACCATTCTTCATATAGTTTAGCCATTTGAGCATCATGGAAAGGTAGTTCAATCTCACATAAAAATATCAAGTTGGTCTTTGGAAATAGAATAGAATAGACTAGAATTAGAATTAGAATTGGAATTGGAATTGGAATTGGAATTGGAATTGGAATTGGAATTAGAATTAGAATTAGAATTAGAATTAGAATTAGCGTAGCGTAGCATAGCATAGCATAGCATAGCATAGCATAGCATAGCATAGCATAGAATAGAATAGAATAACAGAGTTGAAAGGGACCTTGGAGGTCTTCTAGTCCAACCCGCTGCTTAGGCAGGAAACCTTACACCACTTCAGACAAACGGTTGTCCAATCGCTTTCTTCTCTTCTTCCTTCCAGTTCAACCAGGAACTGCAGGCAAAATTTCCTGTTGGCAGCTTCAACCTGACCTGGATTGGCTAGCAAAGAAGTTGGGAAATAAGCAGAAAGTTACCAATTTGTGCCTCTTCGGGATCAATGTAACCTAATAACATAAATAATCATGGATTTCACCTTTAAAAAAACAACAACTTATTTTTCATGCCGGCCAATTCGAAGACTCCACAAATGCTCTGTTTAAATTTTGGGAAAACTCCAGAGTCAAATTCTCCGCTACTGTGCGAAACATACCAAATCGACAGGTTGGCTGTGTTCACACAGTCAATCAATCAATCAACCAGATCAGAATAGAGCTGGAAGAGACCTTGTAGGCCTTCTAGTCCAGGGGTCGCCAACCTTTTGGACCTCAGGGACCACCAAACTCATAATTTTAAATCCCGCAGACCAGAGACCCTGGGAAAATCCCCCAAAAATCTGCAGGAAAATCCCCCACCCCGTTTTCCTACCGATCAATCATTCTTTATTTGGGATCACAGGATACCGTCTCCACTCCATTCTCAGGGGGAGAGAGAGAGAGAGAGGGAGAGACTTTTGGCTCCATGAAAAGAAAGCAGCAGAAGCAGCAGAAGTCTTTCTTTCTCTCCCCCAAACTCCACCAGAAATGAGTCTTTGCCGATGCAGCCTCTTGGAGCAGGAGGCCTTGCAGGGTCCCAAAGACTCATTTCTGGTGGAGTTTGAGGGAGAGAAAGTAAGACTTTGGCTGCTTTCCTTGCGTGTAGCCAAAAGCAGAAGAAGAAAGAAGCAGAAAGAAGCAGCCCGGTGGCCAGGCCAGGCATGTGGGGCGCGTAGGGCAAGTCCCCCTCTGCCCTTTCTCCCCTCCCCTCACTACCTCGTGTTGTTCACAATGCAAGTGACACAAGCCTTGTGTTCCCGCGGGCCATGTGGGTGGTGCACCCTTGTGTTCTTGTGCAGCCAGGATTAATTGCTTTGGGGGGGGGACATTTCTCTGTGGACCACCAAAATTTTCTCATGGACCACTAGTGGTCCTCAGCCCACCAGTTGGTGACCACTGTTCTAGTCCAATCCCCTTCACAAGCAGGAGACCATATACCATTTCAGACAAATCGTTGTGCAGTCTCTTCAAAACCCAGCCCGAGGGACAGTTTCTGCATAACTTGCCAAGGGAGGTTAGTTTTCCTCTTTTTTAATTCCTTTTATTGGCCGAGCAACTTGGACAGAAAATGCAACCAGTCTGGTTAGTTGACAGCTTAATAGGTTGAATAAATAAATAGCCAAATATTGTAATCAGCTCAGTTTGGTGTGAATGCCACCTGTGTGCATTTCCTCCCTCAGAAGGGTTGGAAATAATGCCATTGTAGTTGCAGTTACACCCTTGTGTTGAGCTTAGATTAGCAACTGTAGCTTTGGTTGCCAAACAAAACCCCTCGGATAATAAGGCAAAAAATTGCCTGCTTCTATTTTTTACTCCAATAACTAAATTCACCTGGTCTAATCCATTTTGGAAAAGGCAATACAGATATTCCTCGACTTTAACCACCATTCCGTTTAGTGACCGTTGGAAGCTACAGCGACGCTGGAAAAAGAGATTTATGTTTGTTGTTCACACTGATGATGGACGCAGCATTCCCATGGTCACATGGTCAGAATTTGGGCGTTTGGCAATTGGGTCATATTTATAACCACTGCAGTGTCCCACTGTGGCAGAAAATCTTTCAGGTTCAAGGGCCGAGTTGGAAGGAGGGGGTCAAGGGAGAGTTTAGCCTGGAATCGTTACGTAGACACAAGAGGAGAAAGTCTGACACACACACACACACACAAACACACCTGAATGCCTTTGTGCCTTACCTGGTCTTTTGCAGGCAAAACCTGTCAGTCTGGGAAGATTCCTGTATTACAGGTAGTCCTCAACTTACAACAGTTCATTTTCATTTCCCCTCCCCTCCCCTCTCTCCCCTTCCCCTTTCATTGTGCTTTACAGCCCCTCTCCAAGCAGTTTACAGGGCCAGCCTCTTGCCCCCAACAATCTGGGTCCTCATTTTACCCACCTTGGAAGGATGGAAGGCTGAGTCGACCTTGAGCCAGTCAGGATCGAACTCCTGACTGTGGGCAGAGTCAGCCTGCAATGTTGCCTTCTAACCACTGTGCCACTATGGAAGGAAGGAAAGGAGGGAGGGAGGGAGGAAGATAAGAATGAGAGAAGGAAGGAAGGAAGGAAGGAAGGAAGGAAGGAAGGAAGGAAAGAAAGAAGAGCAATAGCACTTAGACTTATATACCACTTGTCAGAAGAAAGGAAGGAAAGGAAGGAAAGAAGGAAGGAAGGAAGGAAGAGCAACAGCACTTAGACTTATATACCACTTTATGGTGCTTTCACAGTCCTCTCTAAGCGGCTTACAGAGTCAACCTCTTGCCCCCAACAATCTGGGTCCTCATTTTACCCACCTCGGAAGGATGGAAGGCTGAGTCAACCTTGAGCCAGTCAGGATTGAACTCCTGATTGTGGGCAGAGTCAGCCTGCAATGCTGCATCCTAACCACTATGCCACCATGGAAGGAAGGAAAGGAGGGAGGGAGGGAAGGAGGAAGATAAGAATGGAAGGAAGCAAGGAAGGAAGTAAGGAAGGAAGATAAGAATGAGAGAAGGAAGGAAGATAAGAATGAGAAGGAAGGAAGGAAGATAAGAATGAGAAGGAAGGAAGGAAGATAAGAATGAGAGAAGGAAGGAAGGAAGGAAGGAAGGAAGGAAGGAAGGAAGGAAGGAAGGAAGGAAGGAAGGAAGGAAGGAAGGAAGGAAGGAAGAATGGAAGAGCAATAGCACTTAGACTTATATACCACTTCACAGTGCTTTCCAGTCCTACTCTAAGCAGTTTACAGAATCAGCCTGTTTTTCCCAACAATCTGGGTCCTCATTTTCCCGACCTCAGAAGGACAGAAGGCTGAGTCAACAACCTTGAGCCAGTTAGGATCAAACCCTTAGCAGTCAGCAGAGTTAGCCTGCAATATTGCATTCTAACCCCTGTGCCACCACGAATCTAGGTTATCTGGAAGGACAAAGGGTGACATGATAACGGCCTTCCAATATTTGAGGGGCTGCCCCAAAGAAGAGAGGGTCAAATTATTCTCCAAAGCACCAGAAAGCAAGTCCAAGAAACCGCGGGTGGAAACTAACCCAGGGGCAGAAGCAACCTAGAACTAAGGAGAAATTTCCTGACAGTTAAAAAAAATTAACCAGTGGAACAACTTGCCTCCAGAAGCCGTGAACGCTCCAACACTGGAAGTTTTCAAGAAGAGGTTGAACAGCCTTTCGTCCGAATGGTATAGGTCTTCTGCTTGAGCACGGGGCTGGACTAGATGACCTCTGAGGTCCCCCCCTAACTCTTGCTATTCTGTAATTCCTGGAAAGGGCTGGAATTCCTGCAGATTGTTCACTAAGCAGACTTCACTCTGGTTTGGAAGACCAAAAAAAAAAGAAAGAAAAGGAGAATTACAGAATGAATGGTGGGCCCAGAGTCCTACACATTTGGTACCCGAGAATCCACAAACAAGTCTGGAAATAACCACAAGCATAACCATAGTGCATGAAGGCTCAGTTCTTTGACATCTTGCCCAGGGGCTATTAAAGAACTTGCGTCCTCTTTCGCAACGGTCATTTATTTCTCTCCTCCCGAAGGAAAATATTTCAGCCCCTCGAGCGATCGGTGTCCAGCTGCACGGATCATCGGTTTGGCCCACGCTGTGACGCCATGAAAGAAGATTCAGGTCATTAATTTGGAAAGCGTTTGGAGGGCTGGAAGGAAAACTTCTCCTCCTAAACCAGGTTATGTAACAGGCTGGTCACCTATTAACTCTTCAATCGGTTTGGCCAAATCAGGGAAACAAATGGACCCTTTGGCCGAAGGGTCACCTTGAAGAACGTAGAAACTTTTCTGCTTCTCCTTCCAGATATTGGCAAGGATTCCTCGTGGCAAGATAGGCGGCAAATTAATAAAAAAATTAATAAAGTAAAAAATTCACCGAGAAATCCAAGCAAATTATTCTCTCTTTTTTTAAATATATATATTTTTTATTTTTAACGACAAATATAGACAAATACAAACATAAAACGACAAAAAAGCTTTGGTGGCTCAGGCTGTTAAATGCCTGCTCTTAAGATCCAGCTGTCTACAATTACTGTAGGCTCGAATCCCACCAGGCTCAAGGTTGACTCAGCCTTCCATCCTCTCGGGGTAGGTAATTGAGGACCCAAGATTGTTGGGGGCACTAGCTGACCTTGTAAAAATGCTTAGTATAAGCAGGCATATACAATGGATGAAGGCTATGCTGAGCATTGGGTTGTGCTCCAAATTGTCTGAGTCTCGGAGAAGGGCGGCATATAAATGTAATTAAAAAATAAAAAATAAAAAAAATAAAAATAAAATCATCTTTCAATTGTACAGTGTGTCGGTTGGTAGATAATTCTTGGGCGCAATATCTATAGTCCTTTCCTCTTGAATTTAAATTTACACTCATATTACATTCATCAATTTTCCATGTCATATTATATTATTAATATAAGCATTAATATAAGCATCACTTTCCGATCGCCCTGTTCGCTCTCATAGGAGGGGCCTCCTTGGGATACCGTCGGTCAGGCATTGTCGGCTGGCGGTTCCCAGGGCTAGGCCTTCTCCGTGGAGCGCCTGCTCTCTGGAATCAGCTCCCCGTGGATCTCCGTTTGGCCCCTGACCTCCGCTCCTTCCGCCGAGACCTGAAGACTTGGTTGTTTCAACAGGCCGGCCTGGAATGACCCGGGGCGAGGGTTTTAATTTTCTCAACTTTTTAATTGTATTCAGCTTGTGTATTTGTTTAATTGTCTTTTTATTGTAAATTTGTCCCGTTTTAATGTTCGCCGCCCTGAGTCCTTAGGGAGTAGGGCGGCATACAAGTCGAATAAATAAATAAATAAATAAATAAATAAATAAATAAATAAATAATACACCATCATTAGATTTTAGTTTCGAATCCACATTATCCTTTAGAGAAAGTCTCAGTTCTTACAATTTTAATTCATATTAAAAGTCATTCTACAATAATCAATTATAACATACCATGACTGTTAAATTATGCTTCAATTTTCCACTTTTCTATCTAGGCATTGGTAAAATAAATCCCATATCTTAAAATATTCTTTTTCTTCTTGGCTCTAATTGAGGCAAATTATTCTCAACTGAAGCTTTTTCTAACTGAACTTTTTCTATCAAAAGTTTGGTAAGGAGAAGCAAACATTTCCAAGATGGAACTGTTGATTTTCATAATTCTCACTGATCCATAGCTAATAATTTTTTGATATCTTAACAATTAATTTCTCCCCAAAACTATCATGAGGTGATCTTCAACTTTATTTTTAATGAGTTTATTTAAAAATAATAATAATAATAATCCCAAAATACATTCCATTTTGAGCAGTGTTTTTCAACCCTGGGTAGTTTAAGAGATGTGGATTTCAACTACTAGAACTCCCCAGCCAGGGAATGGAGAATCATCAATGCTAGAAGGGAGGGAAGGTGCAGGAGGAGGAGGGAGGAGGAAGAGGAGGAGGAGAATGATGACTTTGGGGTCTTGGTGCTCTCTGAGTTTGGTGGGTTTTGGTAGACATTTCATGACCCAAATAGGTAACATCATCAGTGCTAGAAGGGAGTGAGGTTTGCAGAGAGGAGGAGAAGGAAGAGGAGGAGGATGTTGTGGCTTGCCAGTAGAGCTGGCAGCAGATTCGGGCAGTGAGGAGGTGGGGAGGAACATGGGTCAGCCTTGGAGTCTGGGGAAGGCTCTGACGAGGGCTCTGCATCAGAGGCAGAGATGGGGCCAGGGGTGTCTGACAGTTATCAGCTGCCTTCAGAGTCAGAGATCAGTGGGGAAGAAGAACAGCTGGAGCCTGTTCCCGATATGCGCATGCACAGAGCTGCCAGAAGAAGGGAACAGTTAAGGAACCAGGGTTGACTCGGAAGTAAAGGCTCAGGTGGATGGTGAATGGCCCCTCCCAGAGGGAACAAAAGAGGAACGAAAGGGGAGTGGGGTTTTGCAGGAGACAATTAGCTCAATTCATTCGGGTGAAGATCTGTTCCTGACTTCTTGCCAAGTAATTGCTGCTACGGTGTGGCATTTGGAAGCTATTGGCCTGGCAACCCTCCCAGCCTGATAAAGGTCTGTAGTTGTGAACTATCTTGAAAGACTGTTTGCCAGGACTTTTCTGGAGAGGAATTCACTTTACAAGGGGTTTTATTGGGACAGGAGTCGGCTTCATGATCTTGGGAATTCCTCGGTCAGAACAGAGGAAGACTGTGTGGAGGAAGTTCTTGGTGCTCTCTGACCTTGGTGGGTTTTTTGTAGACATTTCTTGACCCAACTAAGTAACATCATCAATGCTAGAAGGGGGAGGAGTTTGCACTGGTAATGGTAACTGGCTGGGTGAGGAAACATCTGCAAGAAAGCACCAAGCTCAGAGGGCACCAAGGACTCCACAATAGAGCTAATCATGAAACAGCACACCATGCCTGAAAATAAAAACTTAAAAAACCAAGCCAAATATTTAATAAGACAAACATTTAGATCAGGGGTCACCAACCTTTTGTACCCCAGGGACCACCAAACTCATAATTTAAATCCCAGGGACCACTAACAGTTCTGTGGGCGTGGCCTAATTTGTGGGTGTGGCTTGGTGGTCATGTGACTTGCTGGGCATGGCTTGTATGTAATTATTATAAATATTTATATAAATATTGATTTTTTTTTATAAAAAAGAGCAACTTTTACCCAAAATCAGGCAAAGCAGGCAGGCAGATTGAGTTGCTCACAGAATCACAGATTCATTCAGAGATCTATCTATCTGCCATCGGCCAGCTCAGTCTGTCACATAAAATTTGCTTGCAAGCAAACTCATAAAATTTGCTAGCAGCAAACTCACAAAATTAACTCACAAACACCATGTATGTAAATATTGAATTTTTTTATTAAAAAGAGCAACTTTTACCCAAAAGCAGGCAAAGCAGGCAGATTGAGTTGCTCACAGAATCACAGATTCATTCAAGATATCTATCTATCTGTCATCAGCTACCTGAGTCTGCAGTGAAGCTTCAGTCCTAAGGGAGGTTTGGCTGTGCTTACAAGCAGAGCCCAAGATCTAAAGACTAGCTAGAAAGCAAGAAATCCAACCATTTCCTGCTTCCTAGCTAATCTAAATCTCTCGGCACAGCAGAACAGCTGATGGTCGGAAAAAGGAAAAATAGCAATTTAGCAGGCAAGTTTGCCGGTGTTATGTATGCAGGTTTAAAGTCATTGGTTTAGTTTGAACTGTTCTTGTAAAAAGTAAGAAATGATTGGTTTAAAAAGTGCGGGAAAACCCTGCACTCTGATTGGCTGGCAACTGCGGCTGCTGGCTATAAGTAGCAGCCACAGCCCAGCCAAAGTGGGTCCGTTCTGAGCTGTAGTCACTAATAAACAAAGAGCTTGAAGCACTCCGCGTCTGTCTCTTCATGCAAACTTAACACTGGCGACGAAGGTGGGATCTCCCTGAAGAAGAAGGCAACGCGGAACAGAAGGAGCGAGATGGCTGCGCTGAACACCCCCCCAGCCCCGTTCGATCTGATGGCAGAAGACTGGGAGACGTTTGCAGATCGTTTCCAAATGTATCTGGAAGAAACATCTTGCCGACATTTCCGAGAAGCGGAAGAGGGCGGTCTTTCTCACGCACTGCGGTCCGGCAGTTTTCAAGATGGCGAAGGCATTGGCGGGAGCTGCAGACTGAAGGTAATGGAATGGCCTGACTTAGAAAAGTTATTAAGAGCCCATTACGCGCCACAAGTATCGTGCCTCATTAAGAGACACGAGTTTTACCGTCGGGATCAAGGGGAAAGCGAAAACGTAAACGACTTCGTGGCAAGTTTAAGAGACATTGGGGTGCATGTGAATTTAACAATTTAGAAGAGGCCACGCGCGATCGATTTGTTCTGGGCCTTAAAGACAAAGTGCTTCAGAGCAAGTTATTACTAAAACCTAAGATCACGCTGAAGGAAGCAATAGAAGAGGCCTCTTCAGCAGAAGCTACCAAGTCCTCAGCAGCAGCCATGAAGAAAATCAACAAGGCCACAAGCCATCCTGATGTGGAAAAGTCCACAACAACTCATTGTGAGCAAATAGATTCTGAGTCAGACTGTAGTGAGGTGGAGGAAGGAATTTACAGACTCAGAATGGAGCGGAAAAAGAAAGACCTGGGAAGAAAGAGGCAAGATTTCTACTGCAGAGGGTGTGGGAAGCCACCCCCGCACTGAATGCAAGTTTTTAGACACCATTTGCCTCCGTTGTGATAAAAGAGGACACCTAGCAAGAGTCTGCAAATCATCCAGAACTCCACCTAGTAGGAAGAAATTTCCTGAGAAGAATTCAAGCCCAACAATTTCAGTGAGAAAATGGGCGCAACACAGAAGCAAATGGAAGAATGAAACTCATCAAACAATCACCATTGGTCATTCTTCACTCTTGAGAAGCAGAAAAGTACATGTGAAGGTATTCATTGAAGGAAGGCCTTGCCAAATGGAAATGGACTCAGGCTCATACCTATCTGTGGTGTCATGGGACAATATTCACAGTCTTCTTCCCAACATTCAGAAGAAGCATTTCCAGAAGCAAGCACTGACTCTTAAAGACTACCGAGGGAACAAGATTCCAGTAGTTGGAACAAGAGAATTCAACGTGAAATTCAAAGGCCACACCAAACATTTTCCCCTGACCATCGTGGACAAGGATCGCCCAAGCTTGCTGGGACTTGAGTGGTTCAATCCACTAGGCATCAAGGTGACTGGCATCAATCACGTGAGCAACTCTGAATGGGAGGAGGCCTTGAAGTCTGAGTTTCCAGAGGTCTTCAGCGACGGATTGGGCAAGTATATGGGGACCCCTATCACTTTCAATCTAGATCCCAAGGTGCCACCAATTCGCTTAAAGCCCAGAAGGGTCCCATTTGCCTTAAAGGAAAAAATTGATGCACAATTAGATAAACTAATAGCTCAAGGAGTTTTAGAGCCCACTGACCACTCCAGGTGGGAGACACCCATAGTCACACCAGTCAAGACTGATGGGTCAGTGAGAATCTGTGGAGACTATAAGGGGACATTGAACCATGCGCTTCAACAGAGCGCATATCCAGTTCCAGTGGTGCATCATTTACTACATTCACTTGGCAGGTACAGTCTTTGCCAAATTGATCTGGCCCAGGCATATCAACAATTAACAGTTGATGATGCCACTGCAGAGGCCCAAACCATTGTGACTCATAGAGGTGCTTTCAAATGTAAAAGGTTACAGTTTGGAGTAAGCGTGGCACCAGGCATCTTCCAAAGCCTTATGGAAAGGATGCTCCAAGGACTGCCAGGGGTAGTACCTTACTTTGATGATGTGTTAATCTCTGCTGAAAATGACACTCAGTTACAAGAGAGACTCAGAGAAGTCCTTACCAGATTCAAAAGCGGGTTAAAAGTCAAGGAAGAAAATGCACTCTTAGAACTGACAAGGTTGAGTTCTTGGGCTATATGATTGACAAGCATGGTATCCACCCACAGATGCCAAGGTTCAGGCAATCAAAGAAGCCCCTAGACCAAAATGTAAAACAGATTTGCAAGCCTTCCTTGGACTCATTAACTTTATCACATGTTCCTACCTCAGAAGGCAACCATTGCAGAACCACTGCACAGATTATTAGACAAAAGTCTGCGTGGGTCTGGGGCAGAAAAGAACAATCTGCATTTAACAATATTAAAAGACTAATCACGTCTGATGCTGTACTGATACAGTTCTCTGAGAATTTGCCTGTTGTACTGACTTGTGATGCATCCCCTTTTGGAGTGGGGGGGTTTGAGCCACAGGCTTCCCAGCGGGAGGGAAGCTCTATTGCATTTTACTCTCGCACCTTGACCAAAGCAGAGAGGAACTACAGCCAACTGGACAAGGAAGCCTTGGCAATTGTTGCAGCTGTCAAGAAATTCCATGAGTATTTATATGGGAGAACATTTACCATTGTCACAGATCACAAACCTCTGTTAGGCATTGTGGCAGGAGACAAACCTACGCCCACTATCCTGTCACCAAGAATGCTGAGGTGGACTGAATTTCTTGCTGCTTATTCATACAAACTCATCCACAGGCCTGGCAAAGACATTGGGCATGCAGATGCTTTGAGTCGCTGCCCACTTCCTTCTCACACTGAGGACTTTGCTCCTGAGACTTACACCTTTTTCCTAGAAACTGTTGCCAAGCTTCCAGTACACGCTGCTGAAATTGCCAGAGAGACTGCCAAAGACACTGTATTGGCTCCTGTTATAGGCTGGATTAAGAAAGGTTGGCCTCTTCAAGATCTACCTCAACTTGCCCAACCTTTTAAATCCAGGCAAACTGAATTATCTGTATTAAGAGGATGTATTTTGTGGGGTAACAGGGTGGTTATTCCTGCAAAACTGCAAAAGAGGTTTTGGAAATGTTACATGAGGGTCATCCAGGTATTGTCAGAATGAAGGATTGGCCAGGAGTTATGTATGGTGGCCAGGTATTGACAAAATGGTTGAAAACTGGGTTGCATCTTGTCCCAACTGTCAGGTAGTCAGGCCTGCCCCACCTCTCCCCCCACACAGGAATGGGAATGTCCTAGGGGCCCATGGTCCAGGATTCACATTGATTTTGCTGGCCCTACCAGAGGGCACACTTTCCTTATTATAGTAGATGCATATTCCAAATGGCTAGAGGTCATCCCTATGGCATCCCCACAACTGATGCTGTCATCAAACAGCTTAAAAAGCTTTTTGTAACTCACGGGTTACCTGATGTTCTTGTCTCTGACAATGGCCCTCAATTTACATCCAACCTTTTTGAATCATATCTAGCACAACAGGGTATCAGACATGCCCTGACAGCCCCTGGGCACCCTTCGCTAACGGCCGGGCTGAACGCATGGTAATTTTACCAAGGAAAACTTCAGCAATTGGGTCCTGGGGACATCACTGAGAAAGTTGAAAAACTTCTCAGTGTCCAGCATATCACTCCTAACCCATCAACTAACTTATCCCCAGTAGAGTTGTTGATGGTAGGAAACTCAGGTCTCCCCTTGACCGCCTTCATCCCACTTACGCACCCAACGCACCACTAGATTCCACTAGCAAAGTTCGCACGTTCACTGTGGGTGATTCTGTTTATGCTAAGAACCTTATGGGTGAACCTTATGGATTCCTGCTGAATAACTCAAATCACAGGCCCCAGGTCTTACAGGGTACAAACGGAGGATGGTGTCCTCTGGAGCAGGACATTGATCAGCTTAGATCCAGGTTACCTCAGGAACATCGCAATTGTTCCTCTCTAGTTCCCATACCTAATACCTCTTCTAGGGGAAGGGAGGATCATGAGGATAATCAACAAGCAAGAATCAACCCCATGTGTAATGAGCTATTACGACAGGAACCATTCCAAAACCTGTCACAATGCAAAATCCATCCTTACAAGTGGAAGATTGCACATCACTACCTGACTTAGGTGCTGACATTGGGTTGGAGATGGGTTGGGAGGAGAGACCAGGTTGTAACAACCAACAGGGTCTTCTTTACTAGAAGTCCAAGTAGGGAAATGTCAACAGACACATTTCCTCTCACATGGTGAGAACATTAAAACTCTGAACCACGAAGGTCTCAACGTACATGTAAGAGCCCCACCTATTTAAAAGAATACATTAGATAGGTTGGGGTTTGAGTATGGACTGAACCTAGTGGGAGGTGTTATGTATGCAGGTTTAAAGTCATTGGTTTAGTTTGAACTGTTCTTGTAAAAAGTAAGAAATGATTGGTTTAAAAAATGCGGGAAAACCCTGCACTCTGATTGGCTGGCAACTGTGGCTGCTGGCTATAAGTAGCAGCCACAGCCCAGCCAAAGCGGGTCCGTTCTGAGCTGTAGTCACTAATAAACAAAGAGCTTGAAGCACTCCGCATCTGTCTCTTCATGCAAACATAACAGCCAGGTAAGGAGTGAATGGGCAGAGGGGTTCCTGCGGGCCATGTGGGCAGTGCAGCCTTGTGTTTCTGGGCAGCCTGGATTAATTGCTTTGGGGTGGGGGTACTCTGGGAGTAAGATTTCTCTGCGGCCCACCAAAATTTTCTCACAGCCCACCAGGTCAGCCATAATTGTAGATTTGCCATAATTGTGATGATTATGGTGTACAGCTCATGAAAACCCCAAATCCACAATCTCAGAAAATTATAATATTGTGAAAAGGTGCAATATTCTAGGCTCAAAGTGTCCCACTCTAATCAGCTAATTGAGCCATAACACCTGCAAAGGGTTCCTGAGCCTTTAAATGGTCTCTCAGTCTGGTTCAGTAGGAATCCCAATCATGGGAAAGACTGCTGACCTGACAGCTGTGCAGAAAACCATCACTGACACCCTCCATAAGGAGGGAAAGCCTCAAAAGGTAACTGCAAAAGAAGTTGGATGTTCCCAAAGTGCTGTATCAAAGCACGTTAATAGAAAGTTATGTGAAGGGAAAAGTGTGGAAGAAAAAGGTGCAACCAGCACAGGGATGACCGATTCCTGGAGAGGATTGTCAGGGAAAGGCCATTCAAAGTGTTGGGGACTTTCACAAGGAGTTGACTGAGGCTGGAGTCAGTGCATCAACCACCACACACAGAACGGATCCTGGACATGGGCTTCAAGTCGTATTCCTCTTGTCAAGCCACTCTGAACAACAACAACTTCAAAGCGTCTTATACCTGGGCTAAAGAAAAAAGACACAGACCTGGTCTGTTGCTCAGTGGTCCAAAGTCCTCTTTTCTGATGAGAGCACAACTTTGCATCTCATTTGGAAACAAGGACCCCAGTATGGAGGAAGAATGGATGCTTGAAGTCCAGTGTGAAGTTTCCACAGTCTGTGTTGATTTGGGGCAGATGGTCCACTGTGCTCATTAATCCAGGCAACGCAGCATGCCGTCTACCAGGAGAATTTTGGAGCACTTCATGCTTCCTTCCCAGATGAGCTTTATGGGGATGCTGACTTCATTTTCCAGCAGGACTTGGCACCTGCCCACACTGCCAAATCACCAAAACCTGGTTCAAATGACCATGGGATTACTGTGCTTGATTGCCAGCAAACTCGCCTGACCTGAACCCCATAGAGCATCTATGGGCATTTGCCAAGAGAAGGTGAGAGACATGAGACCGAACACTGCAGAAGAGCTGAAGGCCACTATTGAAGCATCCTGGTCTTCCATAACACCTCAGCAGTGCCACAGGCTGATAGCTTCCATGCCACGCCACATTGAGGCAGTAATTGCTGCCAAAGGGGCCCAAACCAAGTACTGAGTACATATGCATGCTTATACTTTTCAGAGCTCCGATATTGTTCTTTGTACAATCCTTGTTTTATTGATTGCATGTCATATTCTAATTTTCAGAGATTGTGGATTTGGGGTTTTCGTGAGCTGTAAGCCATAATCATCACAATTATTATTATTATTATTATTTATGAGACTTATATGCTGCCCTATCTCCCTAAGGACTCAGGGCGGCTTACAAAGTAAAAACAGTAATACAAATGTACAAATATTAAAAAACTATTAAACCTGAGGTCTCATAAACATTCCAATTAAAACTATGCTTAAACCTTCCCCCCTCATCAGTCCGGTAGGCTAGTTGGAACAACCATGTCTTTAGGCCACGGCAGAAGGAGCAGAGGTCAGGGGCCACTCAGAGCTCTAGGGGGAGCTGGTTCAATAGGGTGGGTGTTCCCACCGAGAAGGCCCTACTCCTGGGGACTGCCAGCCGACATTGCCTGGTCGATGGCACCCGGAGAAGGCCCTGTCGGTGGGAGCGCACGGGACGTCGGGAGACTGTTATTGGCAGCAGGGTCTCCCACACATACCCTGGTCCAATGCCATGAAGGGCTTTATAAGTCAACACCAGCAATTATGGCAAATCACGACTTGAACTATCTTGCTTTGCATGTAATGAGTCTATCTCATATATTAGTTGCACATTTTAAGTTGCATTACTGAAATAAATGAACTTTGCACTATTCCTAATTTTCAGTTTCACCTGTATACTGAGAGCATTTGCACCAAGACAAATTCCTTGTGTGTCCAATCACACTTGACCAATAAAGAATTCTGTTCTGTTCTGTTCTGTTCTGTTCTAGTCCTATTCTATTTCTATTTCTATTCTATTTTATTTCTATTCTATTCTATTCTATTTCTATATCTGTTCTATTTCTATTCTATTCTATTTCTATTCGTATTCTATTTTTATTCTATTCTATTCTATATCCAATATCTATTCTATTCTATTCTATTCTATTCTATTCTATTCTATTTCTATTCTATTCTAATTCTATTCTATTTCTATTCTATTCTAATTCTATTCAATTCTATTTCTATTCTATTTCTATTTCTATTCTATTTCTATTTCTATTCTATTTCTATTCCATTCTATTTCTATTCTATTTCTATTCTATTCTAATTCTATTCTATTCTACTCTACTCTACTCTACTCTACTCTATTCTATTCTATTTCTATCTATTTTCTATTCATTCTAATTATATTCAATTCTATTTCTAATTTTCTATTCTATTTCTATTCTATTCTATTCTATTCTAATTTATTCTATTCTATTTCTATTCTATTCTAATTCTATTCTATTTCTATTCTATTCTATTCTATTTCTATTCTATTCTATTTCTATTCCATTCTATTTCTATTCTATTTCTATTCTATTCTATTCTAATTCTATTCTATTCTATTCTATTCTATTCTACTCTACTCTACTCTACTCTACTCTACTTTACTCTACTCTACTCTACTCTATTCTATTTTTCAGTGCTGTAACTTTGAACGGCCACTAAACCAATGGTTTTAAGTCAAGGATTATATGTCTTAGCCATGAATTTAAAGGGACACATTTCCCCCCTCCATTTGCTTGTCATGCAGTTGTCTAAACAGGTTTCTGCACTCCCCCACCAAAAAAAAAAAACAAAACACCAATTCTGGAAAATTCCATGTTCCCAATAAACAAACTCGTAACTGACGAGTTCCGATGAAGAATAACTCTGGAATTCACGCAGGGCGTGAGGTAATCAGCTTTTGATCTTTTAAAAGACCTGGTGAGATCCTTCTGATATCAGTGGGACCCGATGACATCCCGTTCTCGAGGTGTATAGCTTATCATCCCTGCTCTTTTTCATTGGCTGGTGACACAATGCCCTTCTTTGACTCATCGGGCCAGGAATGAGTGGCAGGTGATCCAGAAAGCCTGAAGGGATTCATGGTCTGTGACCTCATCAGCAGATTTAATGGGCTGGAGCAGAATTAGCATTTTTATGTCCCTGAGGGACCATCGACCCTAACTGGAGACGCAAAATTGCTCTGCGCCTTCCAAGGATGTTTGAGTGGGTGGCTCACCTAAGCAGACCAGGTGACTTCTTCAAAAACTACACCTTGAGAAGGCTCTGGGAACAGGTTGCCCTGAAGTTATGACCGCGATGGGGGTAAAACATAATTTCCACAGGTAGATTTTAAACCTGAGTTGTTTTTTTTACTAGGTATAATAATATTAGAAAAACTGGAGCAGAATAAGAATGTCTTTAATATTACATGTCTGAATTAGTTTAGTTTAGTTTAATGTCATTGCACATCGTACAATGAAATTAAATACCATCTGCAGTGTAGATTATGACTATGAAAATAAAACAGACACCCTTCACATTCTATACAATTGAATTGAAAACCCCTGATATTGCATTAATATTGCCCTATACAGTAGAATTCAACAGAGTTCCTGCCCTGGGATAGAAGCTGTTTTTCAGCCTATTTGTCCTTGTTTCTATTATCCTGTTCCATCTGCCAGATGGCAATAGTTCAAAAAAAAAGGATTCCCAGGATGAGATGGATCTTTGGGAATGTTTTGAACTTTCTTAAGGCAGTGGGAGCTATAAAGCTCTTCCAAAGAGGGGAGAGGGCAACCCATGATCCTCTGAGGGGCAATGATGTTAACCCTTTGGAGTGCTATCCTATCTTCCCCTGTGCAATTGGCAAACCATACAGAGGTACAGTAAGTTAAGATACTCTCTATGGTAAAGCGGTAGAAGGTCACCAGCAGTTTTTCATCCAGTTGTTGCTTCCTGAGAAGTCTCAGGTAGTATAATCTCTGCTGGGCCCTTTTGACCAGGGCTGCAATGTGAGCACCCCCAGGTCAGGTCCTCTTTTATGGTAACACCCAGAAACTTAAAACTGGCCACTTGCTCCCCTCGGTCTCCCTTGATAAGCAAGGGCTGGAGGTCTGATCTGTTCCTAACAGCAGCGAGGATTATATTCGCACAATACTGGGAAAATGAAGAAACCCCGCGTGACAAACAGATAGTCAAGAAGACGCTGGATTGTGCAGAAATGGATAGATTGACATTGAAAATTAAAAAGCGGTGTTTGTTTGTATTTGTTAAAAATAATATCTGCGGTCCAAGCCTTTCACGATGAGGGTTGGAAGCTTTGATCCCTGGGAAATATCATTAATATAAGTTCATTTATTAGTATTTAGGGGCAAGAAAAAGGAAGGCCCAATCCACCAGCCTTTCTGAGATCGATATCATCATCTCCTTTTAACGACCCCATAATCCCTCGCAGGGTGGAGTCTGGGCAACTGAATGGAGCTGAGTGTTTACTGGCCAGATGCCTTTCCTGTTGCTGATGCAGAGTTTTGTTCAGCAGAATTTCCACTGCTAAGCAAGATGGACGTTAAGTGGCCAATGATATGACCTTTTGGGTTCAGCAAATCGTAACAGTCATTAAGTGGATCACAGGGTCGTTAAGCTGTGTCCCCCTCGTTGGCATGACTGGTCCGGAAGCCAGTCCAGAAGATGACAGTTTGGCGATCAAGTGATCTGGGATCCTGCAACCGTTATATGCTGGTTGGGAATCTTGCTTTCCCATTGAAGTTGCTGGTCAGAAGGTTGTAAAAGGGGATCATGTGACCCCAGGACATGGCAACTTTCATAAGTATGAGCCCATTACCCCACTTCTGGATTTTGATCATGTCACCATGGAGATGCTGCAATGGTCATAAGTATGAAAAATGGTCATAAGACACTTTTTTCAGTGCCATTTTAACCTCGGTCATTAAACAAACAGTTGCACTTGTTTGTATTTGTTAAAAATAACATCTGCAGTCCAAATTTTTCAAGATAAGGCTGGAACCTTTGATCCCTGGGAAGTATCATTCATATAAGTTTGTTTATTAGTATTTACGGGCAAGAAAAGGGAAGGCCCAATCCACCCGCCTCTCTGAGATCGATATCATCATCTCCTTTTAACGACCCCATAATCCCTTGCAGGATGGAGTCTGGGCAACTTGAATGGAGCTGAGCATTTACTGGCCGGATGCCTTTCCTGTTGCTGATGCGGAGTTTTGTTCAGCAGATATATTCTCATCGGGCCCCGAGAGAGAAATATCTGCTTCTAGCTGGGATCAAACTCACAGCCTCCTGATTCTGAGGCGAGAGTTCCGCCTCTAGGCCACCGCACGACTCTCTCTCTGAGACTGATATAAATATATATAGAAATAAATAAAATTAAGATCCAATCCTTTCCACAGCTTCTGCTGTCTCTGGAAGGCTGACCGTTTCTAAGCGTCGTGCACGTGTGGTAAATAAGATGCTGGCGTCTCAGAGAGGCTTCCCCCCCGCCAGCAATACTATAGTATAAATATAATATAGCTGGGATACACAAACACACACACACACACACACACACAAACTAGGGGTGGGATTCCACCGGTTCAGAGCGGTTTGGGCAAACCAGATGTTAAATTTGCATCTCATTCGCCAAACCAGTATTTGAACTGGCCCTGCTCACTCTTCCCCTCCGCTCCCAGGAGCCTCCATTTTGAGGGTCCGTGCAGAGGCTTTGGGAGGGGGAAGTCCAGAAATGGCCCTGGTTCTGGCTTCTGGTGGGTCTCCAGAGCCCAAGGGAGGCCGTTTTCGCCCTCCCTGAGGCCTGAGGGAAGCCTCCGGACTCTGGCGAAGGCAAAACATGGCCCTCCCGGAAGTTCTGTCAGGCCACGCCATGTGCAGCAGCAGCCAAAAAAGCCAACACAATCCTAACTTGCATCAACAGAGGCATACAATCGAGATCAAGGGAGGTACTAATACCACTCTATAAAGCCTTAGTAAGGCCACACCTGGAGTCCTGCATCCAGTTTTGGTCACCACACTATAAAAAAGATGTTGAGACTCTAGAAAAAGTGCAGAGAAGAGCAACCAGGATGATGAGGGGACTGGAGACTAAAACATACAAAGAACAATTACAGGAACTGGGCCTGGCTAGTCTAGGGAAGAGAAGGACCAGGGGAGACAGGAGAGCATCTTCCAATATTTGAGGGGCTGCCTCAGAGAGGAGGAAGGGGGTCAAGCTGTTTTCTAAAGCACCTGTAGGCCAGACAAGGAACAATGGATGGAAACTGACCAAGGAGAGATTCAACCTGGAAATAAGGAGGAACTTTCTGACCGTGAGAACAATCCACCCATGGAACAGAAGTTGCCCTCGGAAGTTGTGGGAGCTTCATCACTTGGGACTTTCAAGAAGAGATTGAACTGGCATCGGTCAGAAATGGTGTAGGGTCTCCTGCTTGGGAAGAGGGGGGGTTGGACTGGATGACCTACAAGGTCCCTTCCAACTCTGTTAATCTATATTCAATGGAACGACTTGCCTTCAGTAACTGTGGGAGCTTCATCACTTGGGACTTTCAAGAAGAGACTGGACTGCCCTCTGTCAGCAATGGTGTAGGGTCTCCTGCTTGGGAAGAGGGGGGTTGGACTAGATGACCTACAAGGTCCCTTCCAACTCTGATTATCTGTTATCTGTATGATCACAATTCAACTTCTTAGCAACTGTCTCATTGTTGATGACGGTGGCCGCGTCCCAGAATCCTGTTTATTTCCTTCTTGCGACCTTCTTGACAAGCAAAGTCAATGGAGGGAGGGGAAGCCACATTCACTTAACGACCATCTCCCTAACTTAACAATGGCAAGGTTTCGCTTCACGACGGTGGCAAGAGAAGTCATAACAGGGAGCAAAACTCCCTGAAGAAAATAAACCCTGGGCTCGATTCTGGCGGCACGTTTGAGGACTACCTGTGTTAGATTTCCTGCTTGAGCAAAGCGGGCTGGACTAGAGGACCTCTCAGGATCCCATCCGACTGTTCTTTGGTTAGATGGAAAGCACCTTTGTTTAACCTTAGTTCTTCCCAGCCCTCCGGTTGTAACCAGAGAATTGGAGGAAGGGGGGGGCGTGGCCACGGGCACAGCCCCCTTCCCACCTCTTATAAAGACCCGCAGGTGCCCTGGGACAGTCTACTTGGTCCTGTTAAGAGGACCTCAGCCACTCAGTGGTCTTCTCCAGCAAAGTCAACCGGCCGGTCCATGGGAAGCCTGAAGGAGCAGCTGTGGGGGCCCTTGCTCGGATTCTGGGCATGGCTTCTGTGCGGTGAGTTGGCACCTGTACAGTTCGAAGAGGGAGGCGGGCGTGTTCAGGCCGGGTGGGGGTGAGGTGGGGGTTTAATGAAAGAGGCAATCAAGGGAGAAGGGAAGGGTTGGAGGAAGGGCAGTAGAGGAGGAGGAGGAGGACTTCGCTAATCCGAATAACAGAATACTGTAACAGAGTTGGAAGGCTCCTGGGAGGTTTCAATCAGGATGGAGCTGGAAGGGACCTCAGAGGTCTTCTAGTCCAACCCCCTGCCCAAGCAGGAGAGCCTACACCATTCCTGACAGATGGCTGTCCTGTCTTTTCTTAAAAGCCTCCAGGGATGGAGCACCCACAGCTTCTGGTGGCAAGCAGTTCCACTGGCTAATTGTCCTCCCTGTTAGGAAGTTTCTCCTTAATTCCACGTTGCTTCTCTCCTGGATTAGTTTCCACCCATTTCCTTCCTTCCTTCCTTCCTTCCTTCCTTCCTTCCTTCCTTCCTTCCTTCCTTCCTTCCTTCCTTCCTTCTCCTTCCGTCTTCTTCTCATTTCCATCTCCCTTCCTTCCTTCTTCTTCCATTCTTCCTTCCTTCCTCTCTCCTTCCATTCTTCCTTCTTCTCTCCTTCTATTCTTTCTTCCTTCCTTCCTCTCTCCTTCTCATTTCCATCTCCCTTCCTTCCTTCTCCTTCCATCCATGCATCCTTCTTTCATCCTTCTCTTTCCCATCTCCTTCCTTCCTTCCTCCCTCCCCCCTCCTTTCCTTCCTTCCCTTCCTTCCTTTCCTTCCTATCCTTCTTCCTTCTTTCTCATTCCCATCTCCTTCTTCCTTCTTTCCTTTTTCCTCCTTCGCCTTCCAGTCTGCTTCTTTCCAGCTCCCGGCCGTTCCTTCTCTTTCCATCCATGCATCCTTCTTTCATCCTTCTCTTTCCCATCTCCTTCCTTCCTTTCTTCCTTCTTTCCTTCCTTCCTTCCTTCCTTCCTCCCTTCCTTCTTCCTTCCTTCCTTCCTTCCTTCCTTCCTTCCTTCCTCTCTTATCCTTCCCATCCCTTCCTTCCTTCGTTCCTTCTTTCCTTCCTTCGCCTGCCATCTTCGCTTGTTCCATCTCCCTCCTGCTTCTCTTTCCATCCAGGCGTCTTCTTTCGCCGTCTCTTTCCCATCTCGCCATTCCTTCCTTCCTCCCTCCCTCCTTTCCTTCCTTCCTTCCTTCCTTCCTTCCTTCTCTTTCCCATCTCCTTCCTTCCTTCTTTCCTTCTTTCCTTCCTTCTCTTTCCATCTTCTTCTTTTCCATCTACCTTCCTTCCTTCTCCTTCCATCCATGCATCCTTCTTTCATCCTTCTCTTTCCCATCTTGGGAAAGGGACCCTGAAGGTCTTCTAGTCCAACCCCCTGCTTAGGCAGGAAAACCTACACCACTTCAGACAAATGATTATCCAATCTCTTCTAAAAAAAAACTTCCAGCGTCGCAGCATTCACAACTTCTGGAGGCAAGTTGTTCAACTGATTAATTCTTAAACCTCCCACAGTGGAGCACCCACAATGTTTGATGGCACTCCACTGGTTAATTGTTCTCGCTGTTAGGAAGTTTCTCCTTAATTCTAAGTTGCTTCTCTCCTTGAGTACTTTCCATCTGTTGCTTCTGTTGCTTTGGAGAAAGAAGTTGACCCCCTCCTCTTAGTGGCAGCCCCTCAAATATTGAAAGACTGCCATCATGTCCCGCTTTTTCCTGCTTTTCGGTAGGCCAGCCAAACTCAAATCCTGCCATCCGTTCTTCATCCTTCTTCAACTTCCTTTGGGAGTTGGGTGGCATATAAGTTTAATAAATAAATAAATAAATAATTAATAAATATGTTTTAGTCTCCAGGCCTTTAATCATCTTTTTTTTTTTTTTATAAAAGTTTTATTTTCCAAAACACAAACATAACAAACAAACATACAACACATAAATCCATATCAATTTCAAGTATGTCGGTCGGTCAAAAATCACAGTGCCTACCCTCATTATTCATACTCAATATTACAAAAAGGAAAAGCTATAATCCTTATTATTAATCCTTTGTCATGTTATAATCTCTATATTATTTCAACAGTTCTATCTATCTTTATATTCCCAAAATACATTACCAAACTTTTTGTCTAACCATTGATAAAACATATTCCATATCTTATAAAACTGCTTTTCTTCTTGATCCCTAATTTCAAATGTTAATCTACTCATTTCGGCACAATCCAAAATCTTCTTAATCACTTCCTCCTGCGTAGGTGTCTTATCATTTCTCCAGTTTTTAGCAAATACAATTCTAGCGGCTGTCAGTACATTAACAATCAGATATTTCAAATCTTTGTTAAATGTCTCTGGGACAATTCCCAACAGGAATATCTCAGGTTTCAAGTCTATATGTTGTTGTATCATTTTTCCAGCCACATGTGGATTTTAGTCCAGTATCTTTTAGCATCAACGCAAGTCCACCACATGTGGTAGTAGGAGCCAGGTATCTGGTGACATTTCCAACACTTATCCGATTTATCCTTGAACATTCTTGCAATCCTTCTCGGGGATAGGTGCCACCTGTAAAACATCTTATACAAATTTTCTTTATATGCAGTTGACATTGTCATTTTATAATTCTGATCCCACAGTGTTTGCCATCTCTCTAAATCTATCCCATAACCAAAATTTTTCCCCCAAGCAATCATTGTTTCCTTAACCTGCTCCTTTAATCATCTTAATTCTTCTTCTTTGCACTTCTGCCAAAGTCTCAACATCTTTTTGGTAACGTGGTGACCAAAACTGGATGCAAGGATTCCAGGGGTGGCCTTACTAAAAGGCTTTACAAAGCAGTACTAACACTTCGCATGATTTTGATTCTATGCCTCTGTTTATACACCCAAGGATCGTATTAGCTATTTTGGCTGCTGGCTGCACACAACTGGCTCATGTTTAAGGGATCGTCCCCTGGGACTGCAAGGTCCCTCTCACAGTTCCTGTTTAGGTCTTCTAGTCTGACCCACTGACCAAGCAGGAAGACCTATCCCATTTCAGACAATCTCTTCTCAAAAACTTCCAGTGGTGGAATAGCCACAACTTCTGGTGGCAAACAGTTCCACTGGTTAATTGTTCTCCTTGCCAGGAAATTTCTACTTAGTTTGACATTGGTTGGTTTCCATCCATTGTTTCTTATCTTGGCTTCTGGTGCATTAATTCTTTAACGGATTAACAGAGTTGGAAGGGACCTTGTGGGTCATCTAGTCCAACCCCCCCCCAAGCAGGAGGCCCTACACCATTTCTGACAGATCTCTTCTTCGAAGCCTCCAGTGATGGACAACTCTAACTCCTGATCAGAGAATAGAAAAGAAGATAGAATAAAATAACAGAGTTGGAAGGGATCTTGGAGGTCATCTAGTCCAACCCCCTGCTCAGGCAGGAAACACGACACCATTTCAGACAAATGGTTGTCCATTCCCTTCTTTAAAACCTCCAGTGTTGGAGCGTTCACAACTTCTGGTGGCAAGTAGTTCCACTGGTCAATTGTCCTCGCTATCAGGAAATTTCTCCTGGGTTGGTTCTAATAACCACACAAATATAGATCCTGGTGTGGTTGCAGACAAGTTTGCACACCAGAGTAATGAATTAGGGAAACATCGAGTGAAGTTAGCATTTCAAGCTCCTGTGTGTTGTGGTACTTGACAATTACAAACAATTGTGGTAAAAGGTGCCGAAAAACTGCATTTTCCTGCAACCGGCGTAAGGAGCTCGGTTCACACATGATTAAACCAGGTTAGGTGAAAACCCAGTGATAGTGCTTGTATTGTGTGCTAACTATGCTTGGTTCATAGTAATGTTGGTTAATTTTTTTTTTGGTAGCTTAAGGTATTCCGTAAACAGGGGTGGGATTCTACCAGTTTGCACCTATTCACTAGAACCGGTTGTTAACATTCTAAGCAGTTTGGAGAACTGGTTGTTAGAAGAAATTACTGGGCTAATCCTATAAGGAAGGCAGGAAGGAAACATTCTGGTGTTGCTTACAGAAACTGCTTCTCCGTTAACCCTTATTACATTCTTGGCAGGACTAGACTTCCTGTCTCAGGAACGTCTCTGGAATTTTTTCCCCCTCCTTTGCTGGTACTTTGCTTGTGTGGAGTGACCAAAGTTACAATGGCACTGAAAAAAGTGACTTATGACCATTTTCCACACTTATGACTGTTGCAGCATCCCCACAGTCATGAGAGGCCAGGTGAGGAGATGCGTGCCTCCATGTGAGTGATATTGAGTTGGCCACGCCAGCCAATAACATGACCACCAAGCCATGTCCACCCAGTCACATGACCACCAAGCCACACCCACCACTTAAGCCACGCCCACAGAACCGGTTGTTAAAATTTTGAATCCCACCCCTGTCCGTAAACCTTTGTACATGAATGTTAGGATGAATTGTACAGGTTCTCAACTTACAACCACTCACATAGGGGCTGTTTGAAGCTTCACAACAGCATTGGAAAAAGTGACGTATGGCTGTTCTTCACACTTAACGACCGTTGCAGCGTTCCCAGGACCAGGGGATCAAAATTCAGACCCTTGGCAACTGATTCACAGTTATGATGGTTGCAGCCCTCTTTTGGCGACCTGAAAAGCAAAGCCAATGGGGAAGCCAGATTCACTTAGCAACCGTGTTACTCACTGAAGAACTGCAGTGATTCGCTTAGCAACGGCGGCAATAAAAAAGGTCATAAAATCGGGGCAAAACTCAATAAATGTCTCAGCAGCAGAAATTTTGGGCTCAATTGAGGTCGTAAGTCGAGGATTTACCCACACCCTAAATGTAGAAAAGTGCTATCTGAAGACCTTGTGTTGCCTCTGGAGAAACCCATGTGTCACTTGTTAGAAATTGGAGAATGTTTTTTTATAAATAGCAGAGCATCTAAGCATCTAAGTCCAGGGATCGCCAACCTTTTGGACCTCAGGGACCACCAAACTCATCATTTTAAATCCTGGGGACCAGAGACCCTGGGAAAATCCCCCCAAAAGTCTGCAGGAAAATCCCCCACCCTGTTTTCCTACCGATCGATCGTTCTTTATTTGGGATTTCAGGATACCATCTCCAGCTCCGTTCTCAGGGGAAGAGAGAGAGAAAGAGGGAGAGACTTTTGGCTTCATGCAAGGAAAGCAGCAGAAGCCGCAGAAGTCTTTCTTTCTGTCCCCCAAACTCCACCAGAAATGAGTCTTTTGTACCGGCGCAGCCTCTTGGAGCAGGAGGCCTTGCAGGGTCCCAAAGACTCATTTCTGGCGGAGTTTGGGGGAGAGAAAGGAAGACTTTGGCTGCTTTCCTTGCATGCAGCTAAAAGCAGAAGAAGAAAGAAGCGGAAAGAAGCAGCCCGGTGGCCAGGCCAGGCGCGTGGGGTGAGTGGGGCAAGTTCCCCCTCCGCCCTTTCCCTCCTCCCCTCACTCCCTCGTGTTGTTCGCAATGCAAGCGATGCAAGCCTTGTGTTCCCATGGGCCACGTGGGCAGTGCAGCCTTGTGTTCCCGCGCAACCTGGATTAATTGTTTTGGGGGGAACATTTCTCTGCGGACCACCAAAATTTTCTCACGGCCCACCAGTGGTCCCCAGCCCACCAGTTGGCGACCACTGAACTAGAATGCCTCACACCAGACTGGACTACTGCAGTGTGCTTCACGTGGAGCTGCCCTTGGAGACCTCTCAGAAACAGCAAAGGGAGTGGTACAAAATGCAGCACTCTGTGTATGGACAGAGGAAGTAGATGTAGCATCAGTTTGGTCTAGGGGTGCAGGCACCAGGAGAGAGCACAGGAGATGGGGAGTTCTAGTCCCGACTTAGGCACGAAAGCTGACTGGGTGACTTTGGGCCAATCACCAGGAGACGGTGAGTTCCAGTCCTGCCTTAGGCATGAAAACTGGCTGGATGACTTTAGGCCAATCGCCAGGAGGCAGTGAATTCTAGTTCTTCATTAGGCACAAAAGCCAGCTGGGTGACTTTGGGACAATTACCAGGAGTTGGAGAGTTCTAGTCCTTCCTTAGGCATGGAAGTTGGCTGGGTCACTCTGGACCAATCACTCTTTCTCATCCCAGCCCACCTCACAGGGTTGCTGCTAGGGGAAAAATAGGAGGAGAAGATACTGAGTCATTTTTAAAAATAATAAGGGCAGGATACAACTAAATAAATAAATATAATTACTGGTGTATATGTATGTGTTTGTATGTGTGTGTGTGTGCATGTTGTGTGTGTGTGTGTATCTATACATATCTATATCTATATCTATGTCTATATCTATCTATCCATCCATCCATCCATCCATCCATCCATCCATCCATCTATCTCATCTATCTATCTATCTATCTATCTATCTATCCTTCACACCTTCTGCCACGACCTGAAAACTTGGTTATTCGAACAGGCTGTGCTGTGCTGATCTCCTGGGGGAGGGTTAAATTTTAAATGGCATATTGGGGTTTTAATTTAATTTATACTTGTGATTGTTTAATATTGTTTTAAATTAATTTATTGTTGTGGATTGGTTTTAGTTGTGAGCCCCCCCGAGTCCTCGGAGATGGGGCGGCATACAAGTCTAAATAATACCTATCTTTCTATCTATCTATCTATCTATCTATCTATCTATCTATCTATCTATCTATCATCTATCTATCTCTATCTATCTATCTATCTATCTATCTATCTATCTATCTATCTATCTTTATACATACATACATACATACATACATACATACATACATACATACAATAAAATAAAATAAAATAAAATAAAATAAAATATCTCTTGTTACGGGTACTGTTTTGACATCTGCTAGGTTTCTGGGAACGACTGAAGAAAAAAGTAATTTTTTCAAAGCTTTACTTGGCTTGAATCCCCTCTCCACTCCAGCATTTCCTCCCCAGGGTAAAACTGGAGTGCCAGGTATGTGCGTGGGTGCTTTTTTTAGGAGCAGGAATTGGACCTGAGCAATGATTAGCGAAAGGGGGTTCTTATCTCGAAAAGAGATTTATTGATGGGAAATGCATGAGGGAGTTTGTGTGCCTAGCACAGCCCAGCCTGTCCGTGGGGGGCAAAGCTCAATCTGCCATATCTAGAGATGAAAATAGCACCTGAGCAAACAAATTAGAATAGAGCTGGGGAGGGACCTTGGAGGTCTTCTAGTCCAGCCCCCTGCTCAAGCAGGAGACCCTAGACCATTTCAGACAGGGGGCTGTCCAGTCTCTTCTTAAAAAGCCTCCAGTGATGGGAGCACCCACAACTTCTGGTGGCAAGTTGTTCCACTGGTTAATTGTCCTCACGGTTAGGAAGTTTCTCCTTAATTCCAGGTTGCTTCTCTCCTGGATTAGTTTCCATCTCCTTCCTTCCTTCCTTCCTTCCTTCCTTCCTTCCTTCCTTCCTTCCTTCCTTCCTTCCTTCCTTCCTTATTTATTTATTTTGTCAAGCAAGTATTAGATAACAGGTATAAGGATAGACATAGTTATGAATACATGAAATGGATACAAATAAATAAAAGAATCAATAGGACAGGGATGGTAGGCACATTGGTGCGCTTATGCATGCCCCCTACAGACCCCTTAGGAAAGGGCTGAGGTCAATAGTAGACAGTCTAAGGTTAAAGTTTTGGGGGTTTGGGGAAGAAACCACAGAGTCAGGTAAAGCAGTGGTTCTTAACCTGGGCAATATTGCCCCCCAGGGGGCGCTTTTGTTTTTCAGGGGGGCGATGGAACGAAAAGGGGCGATGTGGGGGTGAAGGGACGGAAGGGGGGCGATATGGGGGTGATGGAGCGAGATATATTGGGGCAGAGAGGGAGAGAGAGAGATATATCTATATTGGTAGGTAGGTAGGTAAGTAGACAAAAAGACAGACAGACAGGTAGATAGGCAGGAAGGCAGGAAGGCAAACAGACAGACCTTTGGGATGGATGGATGGACGGACGGATGGATGGACAGACAGAAAGAATGCGAGAGCGGCAGCACTTTGGGAAAGCGGTGGCGGCGGCCTTTCCCAACATGCTGCCGCATTCGAGGTGCCGGTTCAGGTGCGGTACAACAGTCAATGGGGTGAGCCTGCAGGGCCAGCGCCTCCAACGCCCCCCTGCCGCCTCTTAGCATCCCCAAGGGGGCCGGCAGAGGGGCACTAAGAAGCAACGGGAGTGTTCGAGGTGCCAGCCGGCCCTGCAGGTTCACCCATTGACTAGCACTGCTTTGGAGCTGGTGCCTCCATGTGGCATGTTACGTGCCGCCGCAGCTGCGTTCGACGCACCACCCCGCTGCCTCTTAGCGCCCCTCTGCTGGCCCCCTTGGGGATGCTAAGAGGTGTCAGAGGGGCGGTTATGTTGGGGGAGGGGGGCGATGATAACTTCCTCAATGGCTCAAGGGGGCGATTCTTTCAAAAAGGTTAAGAACCACTGAGGTAGAGTATTCCAGACACTGACCACTCTGTTGCTGAAGTCGTATTTCCTGCAATCAAGTTTGGTGCGGTTTACCTTGAGTTTGTATCTATTGTGTGCTCTTGTATTGTGATGGTTGAAGCTGAAGCATTCATTATCGTAGTATTAATATAACAATTAATATGATAATATAATAATAATATATTTATATCATAATATATTAATATAATAATTCATATGATAAGTATTCTTATCATAGAATCCTAGGACCTCGGAGGTCTTCTAGTCCAGCCCCCTGCTCAGGCAGGAAACATTAAACCACTTCAGACAAGTGGCTGTCCAATCTCTTCTTAAGAACTTCCAGTGTTGGAGAATTCACAACTTCTGGAGGCAAGTTGTTCCACTGATTAATTGTTGTAACTGTCAGGAAATTTCTCCTTAGTTCTAGGTTGCTTCTCTCTTTGATGAGTTTCCATCTGTTGCTTCTTGTCCCTGTAGCTCAGGGGCTTTGGAGAATATAGACAGAGGGCAGTCCAGTCTCTTCTTGAAAGCCTCCAGGGATGAAGCTCCCACAATGTCCGAAGGCAACTTCTGTTCCATGGGTTGATGGTCCTCCCTGTCAGAAAGTTTCTCCTTATTTCCAGGTTGAATCTCTCCTTGTTCAGTTTCCATCCAATAGCTTGACTCCCTCTTCTTTGGGGCAGCCCCTCAAATATTGGAAGATGCTATCATGTCTCCCCTGGTCCTTCTCTTCACTAGACTAGCCAGGTCCAGTCCCTGCAACCGTTCTTCCTATGTTTTAGCCTCCAGCCCCCTAATCTTCTTCCTTGCTCTTCTCTGCACTCTTTCTAGAGTCTCAACATCTTTTTTACATCGTGGCCACCAAAACTGGATGCAAATATTCCAAGTGTGGCTTTACCAAGGCCTTGTAAAGTGGGATTAACACTTCCCGTGCTCTTGATTCTATCCCTCTGTTGATGCAGCCTAGAACTGTGTTGGCTTCTTTGGCAGCTGCAGCACAGGGTTGGCTCATATTTCAACAATTGTCCACTAGGACTCCAAGATCCCTCTCACAGTTGCTACTATTGAGCCAGGTACTACACATAGTCCTCACTGACTTCTGTACATTCATCGATTTATAATATTGGTCAAAATTATTCCCCAAAGCCCCTGAGGGCAGGACAAGAAGCAATGGGTGGAAACTCATCAAGGAGAGAAGCAACTCAGAACTAAGAAGGAATTTCCTGACAGTGAGAACAATTCATCAGTGGAAGAGCTTCGCTCCAGAAGCAGCAGGTGCTCCAACACTGGAAGTTTTAAAAAAGATGTTGGACAACCCTTTGTCGGAAGTGGTGTAGGGTTTCCTGCCTAGGCAGGGGGTTGGACTAGAAGACCTCCAAGGTCCCATCCAACTCTGTTTTTCTATTATTCTATTCTCTTCTATTTTCTCTTCTATTATCTCTTCTATTCTCTTCCTTCCATCCTCTCAGCCTTCCATCCTCTCGGGGGAGGTAAATTGAGGACCCAAGATTGTTGGGGGGCAATAAGCTGACTTTGTAAAAATGCCGCTTAGTAATAATAATAAGCAGGCATATACAATGGAAGGAAGGCTATTGCTGAGCGCATTGAGTTGTATCCCAAAAATTGTAAGCCGCCCTGAGTCTCCGGAGAAGGGCGGCATATAAATATGAATAAAAATAAAAAATAAAATAAAAATATTTTCTCTTCTATTTTCTTCTATTTTCTATTCTATTCTCTTCTGTTTTCTCTTCTATTTTCTCTTCTATTCTATTCTATTCTATTCTATTCTATTCTATTCTATTCTATTTTCTATGCTATGCTATTCTATTTCAATCAATTTCCATCGGCCAGGAGCTCGTGTTTGTTGCAAAAGTGTGACTCCCATTTTGTCAACCCTTGCAGGGATTGCAACGGGAGCAGCGCTCCCAGTGGTCACCGAACATCCGGCCATTGAAGATGACTACTCCACGCCAAATTTTCTTTCCACTGTGGTATTCGCCGATTATTTTGGGCCCACTCTGCCCACGACCACCAAGGAGGATCTGAACTTTCCAGCTGAAACCCCCTTCCCTTCCAAGGCGAATGGCGAGACCACCGAAGCTGTGGGAGAAGAGAAGACGTCAAGTCCTGGAGAACTTCCCCATTCTGAGTTGGCGTCCAGCAAAGACGATTCTGCTTCTCTGGCCACCACGCCCAAGACCTTCAAAATCCCAGAAGATCTCAAGGAAATCTCAGAAGTCCCTTCGGTGGACAAGAACGTCTTGCATCAAGTCAACTCTTCACAGCCAACTCTGGGGAAAGAGAGCCTTCAAGGAGACTCTCTTGCTGAATCCCAGGAAGTATCAAAGGAAACACCTCCTCCGGATTTGGAAGCTGGCCACAAAGCCACCGAGCTAATCACGGAGAGATACTCTGGCGTGATAGATGCTCCCGTGACTGTTTTTGCAACCTCTGAGGAAGTCCTCTTAGCATCCCCCTCTAGAGAAGAAGCCCAGAGTGAAATTCCCAGTACGAGTCCTCCAGAAGGAGAGAAGCCGTTGGAGAACATCCCTGGAGAACCAAATCTGGATGAGGAAGGGAAGCCCACCTCAACTTCGTGGGAAGAAACCGAAGTTTCCCCTTTAGAGGCAGAGAAAGACACTCCAGAACCATCTACGGATGAGAGTGGTGGGACATTAGAAGACCCCTCCTCAAATCCCACAGTTTTTCCTAGCACCCCAGAAGACCTGTCTGACCAAAAAACAGGAGAGAATGTAGATGCTGGAGATGTCCCTTCACTGTCTTCAGTGGGTAGTCCTGAGACCTCAACAGGGTTCCCTCCCATTTGGCCCACCCATGAAAACGTTGGATCTCCAGGGACAAGTGACCTTGATGTAGGCTCCCTTCAACCATCTCCTGCTGGTGTGGACTCTGGTTCTCCTGCAGGAAGAGGTGATGCAGATCCAATTCCATCTTCATCTTCAGAGCCCAATCATGAAAGCCCTGTCAATCTGCCCAGGGAAGAACCAGAAGACATTCTAGATGCTGAAGCATCGAATTCCTCTCCTTCAGATGATGCTCCATCTGACTCAGGGCCTCCCGGTGACACCCTCGTTAGGACTTCACAATTGGATGCATCAGATATTCCTCTGGTGGGACTCTCTATAACTCCAGAGATACCTTCTCAGTTGCCTGAAGATGGTGAGATAGGGGCAGCCTCCACAGTGAAAGAAGAAGGAGAAGACGACTCAGGAAACCCAAAGAGCGATGAAGGGACATCTCTTGTGTCACCACTTCCAGGACAAGAATCTGCCCAGGGAACTGAGATACCTGATGAAGAAAGATCTGAAGATCTCCTCAGTGGCACAGCTTCCTCCTTGAATCCTGGGGTGGAAACAGCTAATTCAGAGTTAGAAGGTAATGAGATGACTACCACATCCAACAGCCTTCCTGGGGATGAAATAAATCCCATCACTTCAGATTTGGCTACTGGAAATGAATCAGGGGCTTTGTTTGATACAATGGTGAGTTCTCCTCCACCTGTGGACAACGAAGGAGCTGACCAGGCTCAAGAACCACCTGCAGAAACTCAAGGATCACCTGCAGAAGCTTCAGTTCCTGCATCTATTGATGGACCATCTTCAGAGACAGAAGGAAATGAGGTCTCCCCTAATGAATCACCTGGAAATATTGGTTCTTCTTTGGATGAGGTAAACACAGAAGCCAACAGTGAAGATCTCTCACCTCTTGACACAGAGCTCTCTTCAAGTTCTGGAACCCCGTTGCCCATGGGAAGATCAGGGACCTTGGATGATCAACTGTCTCCAAGTCAGTCACTTGTAGACAGTGCACCAACATCTGGTTCCAGTTCTTCCTCAGAAGGAGAACCTACATTTCCTTCAACATCTCCGGATGAAGCACTTTCTGGACCTCTAATTTCAGAACCAGACACAACAGAACTTCTGTCCAATTCATTACCTGGTTCCCAACCTTCTTCTCAACTACCAAAAGAGAATGACATGGAAACAGACACAGGGGATGTAGAAGATTCTCCTCCTGTGGACAATGAAGGAGCTGCTAAGGCTCAAGGACCACCTGCAGAAACTTCAGCTCCTGCATCTACCAGTGAACCATCTTCAGAGAGAGAAGGAACTGAGGACTTGCCCAGTGGATCACCTGGAAATATGGGTTCTTCTTCTGAAAACAGTGGCACCATCCCAAGTGTTTCCTCAGATGAGGTAGACACACAAGCCAATGATGAAGATCACAGTGTGTCAGATCTCCCACCTTCTGATACAGAGATCTCTTCAATTTCTGGAATCCCACTGGCAACTTCTTCCCAACCACCAAAAGCAGATGATGTGGAAACACACTCGGAGGATCCAGAAGATTCTGTTTCCATCAATGGAGAAGAAACTTCCTCTGCTCCATCCATCATAAACCCTCAGTTGGCTCTTGCTGAAGCTACTGAGGAACCAAGCATTTCTGGAGACTTAAGCGATGGACCAATCTTATCTTCTAAAGAAGAGAAAAATGGATCTACCTCAGAGCCAGGGGTTAATGAGGAACCTCTTCTAGATGGTGACAATACTCAGGACAAAATCAATATTCCACCTTCTGAGCAACAGCTAGGTTCTGAAGATGCACTGGATACCAGTATCCCAAGCTCTGGAAATGAACCAGCTGTAAAATCTGGAACAATTTCTCCCTTTGTAGACACTGAGACATCAACAAAAACTCAGGAACCCTCAGGAGAAAAATCTTCTGCATCTATTGAGGATAGACTTTCCAATTCGGAGAATGAACATGGCGAACCTTCCCCAGGTCTATCATCCAAAACTCTTGATTCTTCTCCAGGTGGTGATGTGATAGATGAAAGTAGAGATGAGGAAGATGATGCAAGATCTGCTTCATCAGCCCAAACAGCTGTTGCAACAAGCAACAATGGTCAGCCTGGAAGTGACTTTCCTGTGAGACAATTAGTAACTTCACCTGTTGGAGGAATTTTAGCTCTGGCACCTATAGAAGATGGAGAGACCTCAGTCCCAAGAGATGATGATCAACTGTCAACAGGAGCAGTATCTTCTGAGGACGTAACACCACAATCAGCCTCTTCTGCTGAAGGAGCAGAGACTTCGGCCTCTGAGCCATCAGCGGTGGGTTCTTGGCCATCTCCAGATGGTGATGCAGCACCTGAAACTTCTAAAGATAAAGAACAACTGCAAACATCTGCAGCTAGTGAGAAGGTATCACCTTTGGCTTCATCAACCACAGAGTCACAAGAACCCACAGCCTCAGAAAGTGGTGAGTTTTCTGGAGCACTCAACCAAGGAAGTCCTGCCTTCCCAGTTGAAGTGGCGGGAACTGCTAATTCACCTCCAGCGACTGACAAGGGATCTCAGGCCCTTCCAGAAGGTGTGGCTTCTGCTGATGGAGTAAAAGATCACTCTGAAGAGATCACTAATATGATCAGTGAGAAATCTTCTCAAGATCCATTGGACAGAGGATCAGAGTCTAAAACATCTACCAGTGAAGAGGATGCTGAAGGACGTATAGATGGAGAACTCTCCCTAAATAATAACGGGACTGAAACAGCCACATTGGAGTCAGCAAATAATGGAGGATCTCAGCTACCTCCTGATGGTGCTCAGCTATCTGCAACCACTGGAAGTTCTGAGATATCAGAAGGTGCCTCTGGTGTAAATGGGAAGGAAGGATCTTTGATCCCATCAGCTGCAGAGTCACATTCAACTTTTACTTCTGAAGAAGTGGAAAATGCCAACTCAGAACCTGGGACTCACCCAGAATCTAAACCATCTCTAGATGGTTTGCCAACAACAGAGGTTCAAGATTCTAAGAGCTCAGAAGCAGTAGAAGATACTTCCAACAATGGGGAGAAATTGTCTTTGACCTTATCATCCTCAGCATCACAATCTCCAGGAATATCAGATGGTGAGGACGTTTCTGGAGGAACTGGTAATGAGGAATCTTCTCTCCCTGGGGAAGAGCTGGAAACGGCTGGTTCAGGGTCAACAAATAATGCAGAAGCTCAGCCATCCGTGGCTGGTGGAGCTGCTGAAACATCTGATGTGTCCAACAGAGTGGAACAATTAGAAAACTCTTCTTCTGCCTATGAGGGAGAGACTTCTCTAGCTTCATCAGCTGCAGAATCATCAACAGCCCCAAAAGATCTAGAGGTCTCTGGAAAACCTAGCGGTGGAGATGGGATGGAAGCAGTCAATTCAGAACCAGCAACTAACCCAGAATCTCCATCATCTCCAAATGGGCCAGGTGGAGTTACAGTTTCTGAAGAGGCAGGAATACCAGAAGTCTCTGGAACGAGTGATGGATCTTCAGCTGCATCTGCTCCAGAACCACAAGCCATCTCTTCTTCCAATGAAGAAGAAACTAGCAACACAGCCACCAATGCAGGACCTCAACTACCCCTAGATGGAGAATCAGCAGCAGGGACTCCACCTCCCGACGGTGCAGAGATATCAGAAGTGTCTTCCAGTGTGCCTGGGGAAAAGGGACCTTTGTCTCCATCCACTCAAGAGTCCCTAGAAGATTCATCTTCCACCAAAGAGGTGGGAACTGCCAGCAGAAAGTCAACAACTGATGAGGGATCCCAGCTATCAGCAGATGGAACATCACCAGAAGATTCTCTTGCATCTGAGGGAGCAGAACCAGTGGAAAGCCACACCATTGTGAGCGGGGACCAAACTTCTCTGGTTCCACCAGCCACAGAATTGCAATTTCCAGAAACATCTGCCAATGAAAACGTTCTTGGAGGCCTTGAGAATGAACAATCTTCCTTATCCCCAGGAGAGGAGATAGCCAATGCAGGGTCATCAAATAATGTAGGATTTCAAACATCTCCAGATAGCGTGGCAACTGAAGGCGAAGGAGCAGAGACATCTGAAGACAATTCAATTGTAAGTGAGAAACAATTATCCGTAGCTCCATCGTCCACTGAACCACAATCCCCTGGGACATCGGTCAGCAAAGTTGTCTCTCAAAACCTCGTTAATGGAGAACCATCCCTCTCCACCGATGGAGGGAAGGAGGCCACCAACATAGGAACAGCAGGTGCCCAAGGATCCACTTCTTCTTCCACCGGAACAGGCCCAGATCAAAAAAATATAGCAGAGCAATTTGGAGACAATTCGGATTCAATGAGTGGACAATCGTCTGTTGATGGAACCATGATTTCTAAATCTTCAGAAGAAACCTCAATCTCCAGCTCAGTATCTTCTGATGGGAATTTGGCCGCCCAAGGAACGAGCCAGGATGTTGGTGCTCCAGATTCTTCTCAGCCATCTTCAGATAACCAGGCCAATTTGGCAAATTCCGTCAATGCTGGAAGTGCAGAAGCCTCTGTTTTGGGTGACCATATTTCTACTGGTGATACTTTGGGTGTATCAGATGGTCCAATCTTGGATGCAGATGGAGAGGTTCTCCAAGGATTCTCTGAGGCTTTGGACAGTGTCGGTAACTTGGTCCATCCATCTTCTGCCAAAGGAAACAAACCAGCAGCAGGTCAACTATTAGGAGTGGTATCTCCACAACAGGATGTTGGTGCTCCAGATTCTTCTCAGCCATCTTCAGATAACCAGGCCAATTTGGCAAATTCCGTCAATGCTGGAAGTGCAGAAGACTCTGTTTTGGGTGACCATATTTCTACTGGTGATACTTTGGGTGTATCAGATGGTCCAATCTTGGATGCAGGTGGAGAGGTTCTCCAAGGATTCTCTGAGGCTTTGGACAGTGTCGGTAACTTGGTCCATCCATCTTCTGCCAAAGAAAACAAACCAGCAGCAGGTCAACTATTAGGAGTGGTATCTCCACAACAGGATGTTGGTGCTCCAGATTCTTCTCAGCCATCTTCAGATAACCAGGCCAATTTGGCAAATTCCACAATGCTGGAAGTGCAGAAGACTCTGTTTTGGGTGACCATATTTCTACTGGTGATACTTTGGGTGTATCAGATGGTCCAATCTTGGATGCAGGTGGAGAGGTTCTCCAAGGATTCTCTGAGGCTTTGGACAGTGTCGGTAACTTGGTCCATCCATCTTCTGCCAAAGAAAACAAACCAGCAGCAGGTCAACTATTAGGAGTGGTATCTCCATTGGCTTCCTTGCCTCCCCAAAATGGCCTGCTCTCAGCACCTTCTAACCTAGGTGGCCCCAAACTAGGCAATGTGGTTGGGAAAGGTTCATCTCCTTTAACTCTAGAAGACAGAGGTGAAGTTCTCAATTCAATCTTGGCAGTTCACAAGGAGATATCCACAGCTTCTTCTGCAGATGCCCTTCCCCTGTCCTCCAAGCCTGAAGTCCCAGCAAAGGCATCAAAATTGGCTTCTGGAAAACCAGGACTTCAACTCAAAGCAGGTTCTCCTCTCCTGTCCCTCAAGACTGAAGTCCCACAGGAGACACCACAGTTGCCTTCTGGAAAACCAGGACTTCAACTGAAAGCAGGTTCTCCTCTCCTGTCCTCCAAGCCTGAAGTCCCAGCAAAGGCATCAAAATTGGCTTCTGGAAAACCAGGACTTCAACTCAAAGCAGGTTCTCCTCTCCTGTCCTGCAAGACTGAAGTCCCAGAGGAGACGCCACAGTTGCCTTCTGGAAAACCAGGACTTCAACTCAAAGCAGGTTCTCCTCTCCTGTCCCTCAAGACTGAAGTCCCACAGGAGACACCACAGTTGCCTTCTGGAAAACCAGGACTTCAACTGAAAGCAGGTTCTCCTCTCCTGTCCCTCAAGACTGAAGTCCCACAGGAGACACCACAGTTGCCTTCTGGAAAACCAGGACTTCAACTGAAAGCAGGTTCTCCTCTCCTGTCCCTCAAGACTGAAGTCCCACAGGAGATGCCACAGTTACCTTCTGAAAGATCAGGAATTCAACTCAAATCAGATTATCCTCTCCTATCCTTCAACTCTGACATCCTAGCCAACTCGGAGCGCATCCTTCCTGGGAAGCCAGGTCCTGCATCTCCAGATAGCTCTTCTGCTTCAGATGAGAATGATGGGGATTCTTCAAGTGGCCCTAACTTGTCAAAAGAGCACCAGACTTTAATGAAAGGGAAGGTCGCTCTTGACTTAAGCAAAGCTAAAACGGACGGGAGTGAACCCGGTGTTCATCTTGCCTTATCCGGAGTGGGCCTACTAGTCACCAAGTCCTCAAAACCCACTGGCAAACTTGCAAAGAAGAAGTCTGATTTGAAGAAGTCCAAGGACAAGAAAACCAAACCAGTTGAAAACTCCGCCGTCATGACTGGTGCACCATCAGGTGGGTTGGTGAGAAACCATATTTTCTTTGCTGCTACCGTGGTTTCCCCGAAAATAAGACCCTGTCTTACATTTTTTTGCCACCAAAAAAGGCACCGGGTCCTATTTTCAGGGGACGCCATCCACTGACTAATCTCACTTGCACACGTTGCCCCCGGCCTCCTTTTCGCTGTCCGAGGCCTTCAGGAACGTCTTCTTCTTGGCTGGCAAGGCTTCCCTGAAGGCCTCTGCAGCTGATAACGGAGATCAGGATCAAACCAAAGTTTTGTTATCAGCTCCAGAGGCCTTCAGGAAAGCCTTGCCCACCTTGCTGGCTGCAGAAGAAATGGTCTGGCAAGGCAGGTGTCGGGGTGTGCGAGGCCTGGCTACACCTGTCCAAAGGTAAGTAGTAGGGCAGCTCCACCCCCCTCCCAATCCCCATCCTAGCTTAATTTTTACCTGTGCACCTTGAGTGGGCAGGATCTTAATTAGGGCTTATTTTGAGGGTAGAGCTTATATTGGGCACACATGTAAAAACCAAGCTAGGACTTACTTTCAGGGTAGGTCATATTTTCGGGGAAACAGGGTAGATAAAAGTCTTCCTACTAACAGGATAAACAGTAGAGGTGAGCAGCCCTGGTCCCTAGATGACCTGTGGACTTCAACTCCCAGAATTCCTGAGCCAGCATGGAATTCTGGGAATCTAAGTCTACATGTCGTAAAGGGTCCATAGTTGGGCCCATCCCTGGGAGATCAGGTTCTCCCCTTCCTGTAGCATCCACATTATGCATCCAACGAAGTCATCCATGTGGGGGGGATCAAAAGAATCAAGATGGTGGGTTGCAAACTCCAAAAGGGGTGGGGCTTGAATCACGTGGTTGCCGCCATTTTGATTTTTGACCGCTTCTGGGGACACATGCCATCCAATCACATTTTAGCAGCAATAACAGTTAGTCCTCGACTTAGAGCCATTCCTTTGACTGTTCAAAGTTACAACGGCACTGAAAAAAGTGATAACTCATCCTCACACTTATGACCATGGCAGCATCCCACAGTCACATGATCAAAATTTGGATGCTTGGCACATGGTCACCATTTCTGGCCTTCCCAGCCAGCTTCTGACAAGCAAAATCAGTGGGGGGGGAGCTGGATTCACTTAGCAACCATGTGATTCACTTAAGGACTGCAGTGATTTGTTTAACCATGGCAATAAGGCTTGTAAAATCAGGCATTCACTTAACAACTGCCTTATTTAGCAATGGAAATTCTGGTCACACATGGGCATAAGTCGAGGACTATCAGATGTTCATTAGAAACCCAGATTTTCAAAGTAAATTATCACTTAATAAGCTGTCTCTGATGTGTAAATAAGAAGCCCTGATATTACTTTTATTCTTCTTATGGCCATTTTACTATCCTTCTGTCCAAAAACAGTGGACACAAAAAATGTTAAATGTGACTGAACGTGATCATGATTATAATAGCGATCAGGTTTTATGCCTTAATATCCATCAACGTTCTCAGAATTCCTGGTTTAAATTTAAACCACGATCTAACCAAGAATGAAAGTAAAAAATGGCTGAATAAAAACCAAACCAAAATGGCCTCAATTTTTGTCATGTGGTTTATAGGCGCAGCTGTGTCCTTGTACCCCTACGGTGCCAGCGTGAATGATAACCAGTATGTCGAAAGGAAAGTGGATTTTAACTCGCCCCTCTTCAAGCCCGAGATTGGGATCCCACTTGGAAAAACCCTACGCAACTCTCTTTACGTGAGTAACTAGTGAGTTGAGATTCACTGGGGGTGTGTACGTGTGTCAGGCATGAGGAATGAGGACCACACATTACATTTCAGTGAAGCTGATTTACACACACAAGAATCTGGTCAACTAACAGTCAGGGCTAAATTGGCGCTAGAGAAGAATCAACGGAATTCAAAAAGGGTTGAACTTAAACCATTTGTGACAACTAAATGATTCTAGGCTGATTGCTCTCTTGACTACGACCCCAGGAAGGAAGAATGGCAATAGCAATAGCGACTTATATACCCTTCACAGTGCTTTCCAGCCCTCTCTAAGTGGTTTACAGAGTCAGCCTCTTGTCCCCAACCATCTAAGTCCTCAATTTACTGACATCAGAAGGACAGAAAGCTGGGTCAATCTTGAGCCGGGCAAGATCGAACTCCTGGCTGTGGAAGGAAGGAAGGAAAGAAGGGAAGAAAGAAGGGAAGAAGGAAAAGGTGGGGGAGGAAAGAAGGAAATGGAGGGAGGAAGGAAAGAAGGAAGGAAAGAAGGAAATGGAGGGAGGAAGGAAGGAAATCAGGAAGGAAAGAAAGAAAGCAGGAAAGAAGGAAAAGGAGGGAGGAAGGAAGAAGGAAAAGGAAATGGAGGGAGAAAGGAAGGAAAGAAGGAAAAGGAAGGAGGATGGTAGAAAGGAAGGAAGGAAGGAAGGAAGGAAGGAAGGAAGGAAGGAAGGAAGGAAGGAAGGAAGGAAGGAAGGAAGGAAGAGCAATAGTACTTAAGACTTATATACCATTTCACAATGCTTTCCAGCCCTCTCTAAGAAGGTTTAAAGAGTCAGCCTCTTGCCCCCAACAATCTGGCTCCTCATTTTACTGACCTTGGAAGGATGGAAGCTGAGTCAACTTTGAGCCAGTCAGGATCAAACTGCCAAACTGCTGGCAGCTGGCAGGCAGCAGAATTATCCTGCAATACTTGCATTCTAACCACTGTGCTGCCACAGTTCTGCTCCCGACACAGGCAGTCCTCATTTTATGACCTGTTTGAAATTAACACCCTATCTGAAAAAGGGGACTTATGACCCAGATCCATAGCTCTGGTAATCACCCCCACACACACACCCTTTGCAATCATATGATGCACCTCATGTCCACTCATAAAATATTCCTCTGGTCTTTTTAGAGTTGCCAACAGAAAGGTGGGGGGAGCAATGTGGCAGCTTGCAAACTGAAACTGCATTCCATAAATGTTTTCAAAGATAGTAAGTAGGTGACCAAATTTTCTGCCGCGTGCAAAATTCTAACTGGAGAGCATGATTGATGACTTTTGGCTATGGATGTGTCCCATTGGAGAATATGAATTACGATACACCCAGGGGGTGGGGGGGAAGCCAGAGTCAAGGGTGACAATGAATTAAATGTCTCAGAGCCAACTACACCCAGGCAGTGCCAGCATGTTAACTCCCAATAAATCATTTTTAAGTTCTGGAAGTTTGGCTCGAGTCTCATGATTTAAATTTATTTATTTTAATTACATTTATATGCCGCCCTTCTCCGGAGACTCAGGGCGGCTTACAATTTTTGGGATACAACCCAGTGTGCTCAGCAATAGCCTTCATTCCATTGTATATGCCTGCTTATTACTAATGGGGGCAAATGGGGGCAACTGCCGGAATCCTGACAGCAATGGGACACATCCATAGCCCAGAGTCATCAATCATGCTCTCCAGTTAGAATTTTGCACGGCAGGAACTTCAGTCACCTACTTACTATCTTTGAAAACATTTATGGAATGCACTTTCAGTTTCCAAGCTGCCGCACTGCTCCCCCTCCTCCCTTTCTGTTGGCAACTCTAAAAAGACCATGGAAATATTTTATGAGTTGACACAGCGCGCAGAGAACTGTGGTGGCTACATAAACATTTATTTTTAAAAAGCCAAATCTCTGAATAGTTGACTATTTCTTTTTACGCTGTTCTTTAGTTCACAGATAATGGACAGATTGTCTTCCCTGCCTCTGACCAAGACATTGCCAGCTATCCCAACCCACCTTCCGGTGGTTTTAATGGTCGTGAGAAAGTACCCATGGTGGCTGTGTTTTGGGACAATGCTGACTTCTCCAAGGGATCTGGCACCATCTTTTACCAGGTGAGTGTCAATAGTTTGAGGCTAGGCACCTCTAAGAAGCAAAATCAGTCAAGTTGATTCATGAGATCCGTGTTTCTCAACCTTGGCACCAGGGGTGGGATTCTACCAGTTCGCACCTATTCGCTAGATCCGCTTGTTAACATTCTAAGCAGTTCAGAGAACTGGTTGTTAGAAGAAATTACTGGGCTAATCCTGTAAGGAAGGCAGGAAGGAAACATTCTGGTGTTGCTTACAGAAACTGCCTCTCTGTTAACCCTTATTACATTCTTGGCAGGACTAGACTTCCTGCATCAGGAACGTCTCTGGAGTTTCCCCCCCCCTCCTTTACTGGTACTTTGCTTGTGTGGAGTGACCCTTCAAAGTTACAATGGCACTGAAAAAAGTGACTTATGACCATTTTTCACACTTATGACTGTTGCAGCATCCCCACAGTCATGAGAGGCCAGGCGAGGAGATGCGTGCCTCGATGTGAGTGATATTGAGTTGGCCACACCCAGCCAGTAACATGACCACCAAGCCATGCCCACCCAGTCACATGACCACCAAGCCACGCCCACCAACTAAGCCATGCCCACAGAACTGGTTGTTAAAAATTTGAATCCCACCCCTGCTTGGCACCATCAAGAGGTGTGGACTTCAACTCCCAGAATTCCCCAGCCAGGGAATGGGGTTTGCTGGGAGGGGGATGAGGAAGAGGAAGGGGGACATTTTTGCTCCCAGAAGGCAGGGCTCAGGAAGGAAAAAAAATGGAGGGTTATTTTTTTGCCTTCCTGGGCCTCAGGGAAGCCTCCTTGGTAAAGAAGTAAATAAGTGAGCGCAGCTGATTGTAGGAACAGCTGATTGTCGGGAGGGCAAAACAAAAGAAATACCTTAAGGAGTGACTGGGCGGGCTAGTGTCAGGCGGGTGAGGTGAGTGAACATTGAGTGGGTGGTACAAGTGAGCGAACGGTGACCAGGTGACTGGGTCGGGACTGTGGCCAGCCAGAACTTACTTCCGGTTCGGCAACCCATGCCACATCCTTGCTACCGGTTCACGCGAACCGGTGCGAACTGGCTGAATACCACCACTGACATAGTCCACTAATGAAATGTCTGCAAGAAAACAACCCAGCTCAGACAGCACTAAGGACCCTTCAGTCTTCCTCCTCCTCCTCCTCTTCTTCTTCACAAACCCCCTCCCTTCTGTGACGACCCAGAGTATCTCAGAAATATAACAAAATCCAAAACGTAACTAAAAGTCCTTTAATGCCTTCAGCTTGGCTTCACTGTTTAATTGTTCACAGTGGAGGAGTCAAAATAACATTTCAAAGGCAAGAAACACAGTTCACATTCAAAGAGCCGATAACGAAGCAAAAGCCAAAAACAAACCGCATTGAATAAAGTTCCTTGACAGACCAGGATAGATAATTGCCAGCTTCAGGAAGATAACCAGGGACCATCTGTTGGAAGAATGCCACCCAAGATAAACCTTCTTTAGAACTAAAACACTAACCTTGACTCCAGCAATTCTGCATACGCAGTTACAAACTTATATACATAGCTCCCAGCTGTAAGCCCTGAGGAGGATCATGGTCCTCTCCTCCTGAGTAGACCACACTTTTCCCTGATGCTCTCCTCCCTGTGTGCCCTGGGGTGGATAGGGGATGGGCCTGGATCCTCCTCTGAGTGCTCAGCCGGCCTCTGCCCTGCCCCAGCCTCCTCCACCACCTCTGGAGCCACACTCCCACTCCCTGTTGGCTGTTCCTCCTCTTCCTCGGAGTCAGCCTCCACCAGGGGCATGACACCTTCTAGCCCTGATGATGTCACCTGGTCAGGTAATGAACCATCTACAAGAAATCGACCCGGCTCAGAGGGCATCAAGGACCCCACATTTCAGAAGATCTCCGACACCTTCTCCACCATTACTCTAACCGTTCCTTTGGTTTCCCCACTCACAACATGCTCTCCCTTTTGTGCACAGGAATATCCTTGTGGGAACTCTGCCAAAGACCCCCTCGTTCAAGACGTGGAAGCAAAGATTCGCCAGTACGTCAAGTCTTCCTATCGAGCTCGGTGGTTACTCAAAGTCACCTGGGACAAAGTCCAACCTTACCCGGCGCAGAGGCAGAAGAGCAAGGTGAGTGGGATTCCAGGAAGCATCAGGTGATATTTTTCTTCTTTGAAGTTAGCTGGACCTGCTGTGATTCTGAATAACAGAAGAGTTGGAAGAGATCTTGGAGATCCTTGCTCAAGGCAGGAGATCATCCCTGCATCAACTAAAATAATAATCATACTCCTTTGGTCTTTTAGTTGCCAGAAGAAAGGGAGTTGGGGGAAGCAGTGCATTCCTTAAATGCCTTAGATAATCATCTTGGCAGCCCATAGTTGTCTGCATGTGGGATTATTACTGGAGAGCATGATTGATGACTCTTGGCTATGGATGTGTCCCATTGGAGAATATAGTTTAGTTTAGTTTAGTTTATTTGGATTTATAAGTCCTCTCTCCGGCGACTCAGGGCAGCGCACATAAAAGACAGAAAGTACAAAAGTTAAAAGAAATTAAAAAGATATTAAATTATGCCAAATAAACAATCAATTAAAACCCCAATCCCCTGTCATTCCAGGCCGGATTGCAAAAATAGCCATGTTTTGAGGTCACGGCGGAAGGAACGGAGATCAGGGGCCAAGTGCAACTCAAGGGGTAGTTGATTCCAGAGGGTGGGCACCCCACAGAGAAGGCCCCCCTAGGGGCCCAGCCTACACTGTTTAGCTGACGGTATCCCCAGGAGGTCTGTGGGAGCGCACAGGGCAATTGGTATTTGTCAGCGGAAGGAGACGTTCTTGCAAGTACCCCGGACCCAAGCCATACAGGGCTTTATAAGTTGTTACCAGAACCTTAAATCTCACACAGAGGGCAACTGGCAACCAATGCAGGTCGCGCAGGAGGAGTGTAATATGGGAGAATCGGGATGCTCCCATCATTCCCATCATAGATCCAGGGGGTAAGGGGAAGACCAGGATCAAGTGGGAAATGAGTGATGTATTTCAGTGTTGGCTGCACCCAGGTAACGCTGACATGGCCACTCCTAATAAATCAATTTTTGTTTTTACTCTGAGAGATGTGGCTAGAGACTTATGATTTGAATGGGGGCGGATTTGTTGAAGCCCTGGCACCCTGTGCCAAGTGCTGGTCCAATCTCTTCTTAAAAACCTCCAGGGATGGAGCACCCACAACTTCTAGTGGCAAGCAGTTCCACTGGTTAATTGTTCTGACTGGCCCCTCACTCACCCAGATCAGTCAGGGCCGTGGTTGGTGGAAGGCAGGCAGCAATGGCTGGCTGGCTGGCTGGCCTGGCTAGTTGGCTGGCGGGCTGGCTGGTTGGCCTGGCTGGCTTGCTGCTGCTGCTGCTGCTGCAGGAAGCGATGGAGGTGGGCGGGAAAATGCGGGCAGCAATGTCGCGCACATGCGCTATAAGGAGTGACTGGGCAGGGAGCGGAGAAGCGGGCAGAGAGGGGCGGGGCCAGCCAGGGCCCTGATTTACCAGTTCTCTGAACTATGGAGAATCGTAACAACCGGTTCTACCAAACCGGTCTGAACCGGTAGAACCCCACCCCGGCTGTTTCTCCTTAATTCCAGGTTGTTTCTCTCCTGGATTAGTTTCCATCCGTCGCTTCTTAATCCTGCCTTCTGGTGGTTTGGAGAATAAGTTGACCCCTTCCTCTCCTTTATGGAAGCCCCTCAAATATGCTGACATACAAAGTCCTTCAAGGCATGGGTCCGGGATATTTATGGGAGCGTCTCCTGCCGGCATCGAGAGCCAACCGCCCTGTGCGGGCCCATAGGCTCCTCGGGTGCCGCTCATGCACTCAATGTCGCATGTCCCCCGGGAGGGCCTATTCTGTGGCGGCCTCCGCCCTATGGAACCAACTACCCCTTGGACTCCATTTGGCCCCTGACCTTCGTACCTTCCGCCATGATCTGAAAACCTGGCTCTTTGAACAGGCTGGGCCATGCTGGCCGGGGGAGGTTTTTTTAAAATTGGTTAGGATCTGTGGGTTTTAGAGGAATTTGGCTTGTAATATTTAATACTATTTTAGGTAATTAATTTATTGTCGGTTTTTAGTTGTTAGCCACCCCAAGTCCCTTTGGAGAGGGGGCGGCATACAAGTCCAATAAATAAAATAAATAATAAATCAATCAATATTGGAAGACTGCTATCATGTCACCCTGGTCCTTCTTTTCATTAATTTAGACGAACACCTATCAAGCCATTGTCACCACAGACGGTTACCGAACCTACACTATGTTCCTTTACCAAGATGGAGGGATGCAGTGGGACTATGCTAAACTCTCAGCGCCCAACGTGCTGATTGGGTACACCAGGTAATGCTAATAATCTCTTTCCCAATCAAGGGTGGAATATTTGTAACTCAGGGTTGAACTGGGAGGTCCTTGTGTGTCTTCTGAGCTTGGTGGTTTTCTTGCAGATGTTTCATGACCCGCCTAGATCACATCATCAGTGCTAGGAGGGGGATGGGTTTGCAAGGAGGAGGAGGAGGAGGAGGAGGAGGAGGAGGAGGAGGAGGAGGAACTATGAGGTCCTGGGTTGTTTTCTTGCAGACATTTCATTACCCAATTAGGTAACATCATCAATGCTAGAAGGAAAGGAGATTAGCACTCAATCTTCTAGCATTGATAATTGGATAATCATCAGTTTGGGCCATGAAATGTCTGTGTCAGGTTTCCAAGTGATGAAATCCATTTAAAAGGAAAAGAACAAAGTCCGTCTTCCATAACAATTTCTTTTATTTAGGAAAGCATCCAATTGGCAAAGTCTGTTGTCATTCCAGAACTGACACAACCCGGAATTACCCCACATAATACTGGAAGTTAGAAACAGGCCCCCAAAAGTCACATTCCCCAAAAAGTCACATTCCCCAATAGAAGTAAATCAACATTTCCTGTCATCAATCTCCACCTCCAGGTCTCAGCAGGGTCAGCTTTCGTTCCCACGGGAAGCAGAACCACCTAGCCTAAACAACTCTCTCTATCTCCACTCCTCAATGTGGCAAGCCCGAAACCCTTCCCCCCCCTTAACCAGCAAAGAGAAAGAAAGAAAAGCCGGGGTGCGCGTACTCCAAAATGTAGTCACCGAACTGGTAGTAACACCAATTGAATCCCACCCCTGAACAAAAGGAATATATAATAAGGCCAAATAAAATGGCTACGCATAGGTCAATTTTGGGCTTCACAGTCTGCAAGAAAACAAGCAAGTCCAGAGAGCACCAAGGACCCAACACACCCTCCTGCTCCTCCTCCTCCTCCTCCTCCAACCCCACTCGCTTGTAGTACTGAAGATGTTGCCTGGCTGGGTCATGAAACATCTGCAAGAAGCCAAGCAAGCTCACAGAGCACCAAGGGCCCCACAATAGTGCCTTTAACCAGGCAAAGACAGGAAGAATAGAAAACATGGTTAAATGTTGGCTTGAGCTATCACTCAGAAATCCTAGAGGCATCCCCCCCCCAAAAAAACCAGAGAGGTTTAAAGGTGCAGTTTTTTTTGCAACCCCCAATTTTTATTGATGCGTTTCGATGCCTGTGAAGGTTCTTAAATGGAGCAACTCTCAGGCGCGAACAACCAGACCCACAACCTCATCCTCGACCTACGACCACAACCGAGGCCAACCTTCCTGTTGCTATGCAGGCCCTTGAGACGTGCATTTTGTCCCCATTGTAGACTTTTCTTGCCGCCGTTGGGAAGGGAATCCCTGCAGTCATTAAGGAGCCTTGGTGGTGTAGGCTGTTAAACGCCTAGCACTTAGCTCCAGCCGCCTGCAGTTAGCCCCGAGGAGGTGCACCATCGTTTCAAATGGTCACTCACCTTGACCGTTCATAAGTCAAGGACTACCTGTAACTGACTAAATTGAAATGGTGGCTTTGATTCATCCAGAATCCAGAATCCTTGGTGGCTCAGGCTGTTAATTGTCTGCACTTAAGTTCCAGCTGCCTACAACTGCTGTAGGCTCGAATCCCACCAGGCTCAAGGTTGACTCAGCCTTCCATCCTCTCGGGGTAGGTAAATTGAGGACCCAAGATTGTTGGGGGCAATTAGCTGACCTTGTAAAAATGCCGCTTAGTAACAAGCAGGCAGATACAATGGAATGAAGGCTATTGCTGAGTGCATTGGGTTATATCCCAAAAACTGTAAGCCGCCCTGAGTCTCCGGAGAAGGGCAGGATATAAATATGAATTTTTTAAAAAAAGTGAGTCACACGGTTGTTAAGTGAACCTGGCTTCCTCCGTTGACTTTGCTCATCAGGTGGTCATAAAAGGGGATCATGTGACACACGCCCAGGTCACTGCAACTGTCCTAATATTTATTTATTTATTTATTTATTTATTTATTTATTTATTTATTTATTTATTTTGTCAAGCAAGTATTAGATAACAGGGATAAGCAGAAACATGGTTATGAATACATGAAATGGATACGAATAAATAAAAGGAAACAATAGGACAGGGACGGTAGGCACGCTATGCGCTTTATGCACGCCTCTACAGGCCTCTTAGGAAAGGGGTGAGGTCAATAGTAGACAGTCTAAGGTTAAAGTTTTTTGGGGTTTGGGGAAGAAACCACAGAGTCAGGTAGAGTATTCCAGGCATTGACCACTTGTTGCTGAAGTCGATTTCTGCAATCAAGTTTGGTGCGGTGAACCTTGAGTTTGTATCTATTGTGTGCTCTTGTATTGTTGTGTTTGAAACTGAAGTATTCATTGACAGGTAGGACATTGCAATGTATAATTTTATGTACTATACTTAGATCGGACCGAAGGCGGTGTAGTTCAACCAGTTGGTTCAAATACCAGTTTGGCGAACCAGATAAAAACTTAACTTCCGGTTCGCCCAAACCAGTCCGAACCGGTTAGAATCCCACCCCTGCCCTGGCCTCATCTCTGCCTCTGACACAGAGCCCTCGTCAGAGCCTTCCCCAGACTCCAGGACTGGCCCATGTTCTTCCCTGACCTCCTCCAAAATCTGCCACCGGCTCCGCTGGCAGCTGGAGAGCCACAACACTGTCAGATTTTGCCATCTAGTGTCTATGTAACGATTCCAGGCTAATCCCCTGCTTGACCCCCACCTCCTCTCAACTCAGACATCAACCTGTGTAAATTTCGGGAAGATCGCCTGCCTCCAGTAGGGCGGGCGTGTGATCTATTCTTGGAAAAAATCAGGAATCAGTGTCTTTTCTTCCTCCCTCTATCCAGCGGCGATGGATATTTCAAAAACGATAATTCGATGACTCGAACGCCAGCTGAGAAATACCGGCCCGATCGCTTCCAAGGTTACAACACAGGTAGGCCCGAGGCCTGGCTCGGTGAAACGGCCTTGCCAAAATCTTTTTTTTTTTTTAACCAAATTTTATTCAATTTTTAACAATTTTTTAAAACAGCTCTTTTCAGTAGACAGCATGTTCCCGAGTCATTTTACATGCAAATGTGACAGTAGATCTATATTCCTTTAAACATTTGACTTCACTTCTATTCCATTTTAGCGGACAAAGGGTCAAAAAATTAATCCTAATCTCAAATCTTAATCTCATTCTGTATAGCCCCCAGTTCATTTCGAGTTAATTGCAAATATACATATATATTTTAAAAACTTCATGTATAAATCTTACAAATAACAATATATTTGCCCATCATATTAAAGATAAAGTTCATCCATGTCTAACCTTTAATTATCTTCACATTGTTAATACTTTTTATCATTTACAGAATTTTGTCCGTCAGATTTGCCCTTTCATCACATATTCTCACCATAATTCTAAATCCATACCCATGTTAACACTAAAAAGAATGAAAAAAAACCTAGACTTGCACCCCTTTTACTACTTTGAAAGTGACACCTCAGTGGTTAATATAGTAACATAATCATAATCATTCCCTTCAAAACGAAGATAGAGAAAAGAAAAAGAAAATGGAGAAAAGCTCCTTACAATATATTCTAATCGTTGGGTTCTGCAACACATATCCCCCTAAAATTAATTTATGGTTCCAAAATAATAATAAAAATAACTAATCTTGGTTATTGACAAATCCCATTTTAAGCACTTTCTAAAATCATTTCATTAATTCAATTCATCTAATCATCATTTAGCTTTCTTTTGTGGATAAGAAATGAAAAATGTGACCTTTACCAGTGAAAATTGTCAGTAACCCCTATTGTTTTACACTTTATAATTACAATAGATTCTTATTACCATTTCTTCATGCAGAACCCCCTTTTAAATATCGCCAGCCATTGTCTTGCAAACAAGTTTCTTTGTTATGTAATTTC
>CM019151.1:186420056-186473419 GCA_009733165.1 Naja naja
CATGTGCCCCATCCCCTGCATGCACCCCGCACATGTGCAGCAGAGACCCCAAAACCAGCTGGCCAGTGGGAGGTGTACGCACATGCACAGCAGAGCTGAACTGAGCCGACAGCTCACATGCCCAGAAAGAGGGTTCTGCATGCCACCTCTGGCACCCGCACCATAGGTTCGCCATCATGGCCCTCTACCATTTCAGACAAGGGGCTGTCCAGTCTCTTAAAAACCTCCAGTGATGAAGCACCCAAAACTTCTGGTGGCCAGCAGTTCCACGGTTAATTGTCCTCACGGTTAAGAAGTTTCTCCTCAATTCCACGTTGCTTCTCTTCCGGATTAGTTTCCATCCATTGTTTCTTATCCTCCTCTCTGGTGCTTTGGAAAATAAATTGGCCCCTTCCTCTTTGGGGCAGCGCCTCAAATCCTGGAAGACTGCAATCATGTCACTCTTAATTCTTCTTTTCCCCAGACTAGTTAAACCCAAATCCTGCAACTGTTCTTCACATGTTTTAAGGCCTCCAGGCCTTTGATCATCTTGGTTGCTCTTCTCTGCACTTTTTCCAAATTCTCAACATCCTTTTTTTTTGTACTTTGGTGACCAACGTTGAACGCAGGATTCCAGGTGTTGCCTTACTAAGGCTTTACAAAGCGGTCCTAATCGTTCGTGTGATTTTGATTCTACACCTCTGTTGCAGCAACCAAGGATCGTATTAACTGTTTTGGCTGCTGCCGCACACGGCTGGCTCCTATTTAAGGGATCGTCCACTGGGACTCTGAGGTCAGTTAATGTTTGAGCCAGGTTTCGCCTGTCATTCATCCTTTTGGGTTTTTTTCCTGCCCAGGTGTCAAACTTGGCTTTTCTCCACGTTAAATTTCGTGTTGTTGGATAGGTGCCCGTGGTTCCAAGTCTGTCAAGATCGTTTTGGATCTGGGCCTTGCCTCCTGGGGGTTGCCCATTCCTGCCAGCTTAGTGTCACTTGCAGATTTGAACTCCCTTCCTCCTAAGTCATTTATGAAGATATTGAAGAGTCCTGGGCCTAAGATGGAGCCTTGGGGTACCCCACTGCCTTCTCTCCATGTAGGGACAGTGCCATTGAAGGACTATTTGTTGAATATGGTTTGCCAGCCCGTTACAAATCCAACGGTGTGTGTGTGTGTGTGTGTGTGTGATGCGGTCTATCCCACATTTTTCTACCTTACCAAGGTTGCACTTTTCGTTGACCCCATCCAACCTGAAGCCTGGACCGAGATGCGTTACGCATGGTCACTCATGCACTCGTTACATCCCAAGTTGACTACTGCAATGCTCTCTATATGGGGCTGCCCTTGTGGACCACACAGAGGCTTCAACTGGTGCAGAATGATGGAGCCGCGCGGGTTGTGATGGGGGTATCCCAATACCCCCATGTCACACCCCTCCTGCGTGAGTTGCATTGGTTGGCAGTTGCCCTCCGGGTGAGATTCAAGGTGCTGGTACTTACCTATAAAGCCCTATATGGCTTAGGGCTGGGGTACTTGCAGGAACATCTCTTGCCAGCATCGAATACCCATTGCCCAGTGTGCGCCCACGGACAGGGCCTCCTTGGGGTACCGTCGGCCAGACAATGTCAGCTGGCGGTCCCTAGGGGTAGGGCCTTCTCGGTGGGAGCACCCACTCTATGGAACCAGCTGCCCCTGGAGCTATGATTGGCCCCCAACCTCCGCTCCTTCCGCTGTGGCCTAAAGACATGGTTATTCGAACAAGCCCGCCGGGACTGAGGGCGGCAGGTGGGGGGGCATAGCTTTTAAATGTTATGTCTTTGGGTTTTAGATGATTTGTGTGGTTGAATTGGGTTTAATAATTTTTTAAAATGATCTTAACTTTTGTATTGTGTGTTTTTATGATGTGAGCCGCCCTGAGTCCCTAGGGAGATAGGGCGGCATACAAGACCAAACAAATAAATAAAATAAATAAAGTGTGTGTTTTCAGAACAGGGTGGAAAGTCAAGCGCTCTTTTTAACAGAATAACCACAGTTGGAAGGGACCTCAGAGGTCTTCTAGTCTAACCCTCAGGTCAAGAAACCCTATATACCATTTCAGACAAAGGAATTTCAAAGGTTCTTTGCCCATTTGGATACAGGTAGTCCTTGAGTTCATTTAGTGCCCATCCGAAGTTCAATGGCACTGAAAAAAATGGGACTTATGGCCATTTTTCATACTTCCGCCCTTTAGGGTCATCTGCCTAAGCAGGGGGTTGGACTAGAGGACCTCCAAGGTCCCTTCCCACTCCATTTATTCTCTTAATCAGTGGAATGGCTTGCCTCCAGAAGTTGTGGGTTGCTCCATCATCGGAGCTTTTAAAGAAGCGACTGGACAGCCATTTGTCTGGAATGGTATCAGGTCTCCTGCTTGAACAGGGGGCTGGACTAGAAGACCTCTGAGGTCCCTTTTAACTATTCTAAAATGTATATAGAGTTGAGTTGAGATACGAAAACAGGCAAGAGATGAGGGATAAATGCAGAAGACTGTTTCAACACAGGGGCTATACATAGAAATGGGGAGAAGGTAACTTTTCGATGGGAACTATTCTATTAGTGGGTAGAAAATAGAAGTTAGAAATCTGGGTATGTAAACGTAGATGCCTAATGGAATAACGAACATCGAATAATTAAGCAAACCTTAAAGACTATTTGTAGGTTAATTGGCCATGTGATGTCTACTTGATGTTTATAGATGTTTGGTACTATGAATGGATTACAGATAAAATTGAACAGAGGGCCTCATCAAATAATGTAAAATTCATAGCAAGGATAAGTGAAGATGAAGAGATATTGAGAATAATAGTTGTAACTATTGTGTGTCTGTGACTTATCGGTATTCAACAGAGAATGTAGAGATTGTACCCGGACTGTGAATATAGAAACCCTATACGTAACCAAGACAGTTGTACAATAAAAAGTAATAAAATGAAATGTATATTTTGCAAGTCCACATATGACATGTCATATGCTAAATCAGAGGTCTCCAAACTTGGCAACTTTAAGACTTGGTGGACTTCAACTCCCAGAATTTCCCCAGCCAGCCGTGTCTGTTTCTTTGATCCTGCAAAGAGGAGAGATTGCAAAGGAAGGGATCCCAAGAGAGTAAGCTATGCTGGCTAGGGAATTCTAGGAGTCCACAAGTCTTAAAGTGGCCAAGTTTGGGGACCCCTGTGCTAAATAAATAAATCTGGGCCAAATCCAAGACTTCTGGATTCAACTTTGGCCTTGCCTGAGCTTCCTCCTGAGGGAGGAAACCAGCCAATGGAATAATTGTCCAGCAGCAACTCTGCTCTTTTCAAAACTTTGAGAGATCCTCCCCTCCCAGGATGTCCTCCTCACTGCCTTCCACCCCTGTGTTTCTTTCTCCAGATGGTGCAGAGCAAAGGTGTTCACTTTCCTGGGTGAAAAAGCACTAGGGGTAGTCCTTGACTTACAACAGTTCCATTTAGTGGCCGTTCAAATTTACAACAGCATGGGAAGTTGACTGATGGCCATTTTTCACTTACAAGCCCTGCGGCATCCCCACGGATCAAAATCCAGACGTTTGGCCACTGACTTGTATTTATAACAGTTGCAGTGTCCCCTTTTGTGACCTACTGACGAGCGATGTCAATGGGAGAAGCCAGTCATTTTACATCTGTGTTACTAATGGAGGCAATCGCGATTTTCACTTAACAACCGTGGCAAGGGAAAAGTCGTCAAATGGGGGTAAAACATCACCAATGTTTCGCTTAGCAGCCTGAATTTTGGGGTCCATTTGGCCATTAAGTCAAGGACTACCTTGCAAACATATGTCCCATCCCTCACCCACTGTCCTCCGCCACCCCACCGCAAATCTCCCCGCAATAAATCACATTTTCCAAGCTGCCAGTTTGGGTTTTTTTTTTCTTTTAATGAAGGAGAGAGCAAGTCAGGTTTTGCATTTTTCAAACAGTGATTGCATCAAGACAGCGGTCTCTTAACTCTAGCGAACAGAAGTTGCAGCTTATCAGGATGAGCACCAGCCCTTCCATGGTAACACGTGGTGGGTGCCTGGGCGCACGTAAAATTTTGTTTTTTTTACAACTACATCTAATGTTTTGTTTTTTTAACGCACCTGGGATGCATGCAGTGCTATGGGAACAATTATACACGCAAGAGACGTCTCTGCTTTATGAAACGCAGGGAAGGAAACCTTGCACGGGAAGGTTTACTAAGCCAACTCTTTCTTTTCCCTCTTCTTCACACAAAATGAAGAGGTCTGAAATGCAACAAGCTTTGGATTTGAACTGAATTGCCGACACCTGGAGATGGCCAAAAAATGGGGGTACCGTCGTCTTTCCAGCTCGCTCAAAAATCCCACCAAGGTTATTTTAATAGCAAGCATGGCTGGAATTCTCTTTATCTCAAGTTGGTTTTTTCATGTTCAAATTCAATTTTTGATTGTTTCCCCTCCCCTCCCCTCCCGACAGCAGAAAAACACAAGCAAGCTCTGCATTTTGGAAAGCCAAGGCCAGGAAATTTCAGTTCAAAGTCAACCTTAAAAGGTTCTTTAGAGCAGGGCTCTCCAGCCTTGGCAACTTTTAAGACCTGTGGACTTCAACTTCCAGAGTTCTCTAGCCAGCAAAATTTACTCTCTTGTAATCCCTTCCTCTGCAATCTTCCCACTTTGGAGGGGATAGGAGAAAAAGGAACAAGACATGGCTGGCTGAGGAATTCTGGGAGCTGAAGTCAGTCCACAAGTCTTAAAAGTTGCCAAAGCTGGAGACCCCCTGCTTTAGACCAGATGTTTTGGCTAGAGATGGTGGGGGAACCACCAACAGCATCTGTCACTGGCTTTCCAGGTTCTTCCTGACTTACCCAAAAGATTCCTTGTTATCACAAGTGATTCCCATACATACATTCACCCAGGAAGCCATTAGAAGCTTTTCAAACAAGAGAAAGAGAGAGAGAGAGAGAGAGATGGAGGGGTGGGAAAAAAAAGGACATCGATGAAGATTCAGAGGGGAAAAAAAATCCATGCCCTTAAGAAACGCACGATGGCCTTTTTGTGAGCCCACAGCAAAAGCCAGAAGTGGCTCTAGGTTCATCATCGGGCATCACTCCTGCATGCCTGAAGCTATTTGGAGAACAAGCCAGGATTCCTGGTTGAGAGAGGAGAGGTGACCGTTCTATTTCCTTAGGGCAAAGGGCAGGGGGGGGGGCGCCCAAGCCAGAGCCACCGAGCTGGGGGTGGCATCTGTTGGGCACTGGGGATAAGCAAACCTGGCCAAGCCAGAGTCGGCGATGATGCTCCGCCCAAAACAGGTTCTTGTGCCGAGGGGCACGTTCTCCTCCACCCCGTCCCCTTGAGACAGAAACAGACAATCGTACCAGGTTTCCAATAATTCATGTTAGATACTAACGATCATGCTCTGCAGGTGATGAGCACTGATAAAAATAAAATTATGGGGAACACTGTCCCCGATAATTATAAAGACACCCTGTAGTGCAACATATGGAGGTCACTGCCTCCGATATAACACTCTGGTAGGCAAAAGCTACCTTGTTCTTGGACATTATGGGAGACCCTGCCCCCGATAATGGGATTCACCATCACTGTTTGCAGGACTGGAGGTTTCTCCTGCAGGACTTTGGCCCAGAGGTGGGTTGCAGCCAGCTCCCTTCCGTTTAGCCCGCGCTGGCAAAGGCAGGGGGGGGCTGAGTCAAAGCCCACATGGGGAGGGCGTCTGCAGTCGCTGGCCACTTCTGGATAGGCAGAAATCTAGGACAAGATGGGTCGGTCTCCAAACTTGGCAACTTTTTAAGACGTGTGGCCTTCAGCTCCTGGAATTCCTCAGCCAGCACAGCTCGCTCTCTTGTGATCCCTTCCTCTGCACTCTCTCCTCTTTGGAGGGGATAGGAGAAAAAGGAACAAGACACGGCTGGCTGGGGAATTCTGGGAGTTGAAGTCCACCAGTCTTAAAAGTTGCCAAGGTTGGAGACACACACCACCCCTCCCGATGAAGAGGGATCGAGGCCAACGTGGGTGGTCAAACGGGCCACCCTCCAAAACATGCCGATGGCCAGAATTTAAAGCTGGGCACAGCGCCTCAAGTCCCAGCACATCTGGAGGGCACCAGGGTGTTTCCTGCCTTCCCACCGCGCACCGCAGAAGAGGCGGCGACTGCAGACCCTCTCTTAAAACGCCGCAGTGGAGGGAAATTCACTCCCCCCACCCCTGGTTTCTAAAACCTTGGGGAGTTTTTATTTTCAGCCTCCTCCAGATGTTCACTGCCATTCCTGCAGGCCAGTGAAGGCTTGAGGGCCCCCCAAATCTCCAGTTCTCCTCACGGTTAGCAGATGCTGCTTTTATTACTTAATATCAAAAAAACGACAGTATAACTGTCATAATTATGGAAGTCACTGCTTCCGATAATTATATTCGGTAGAACACAAATAGCATTTATAGTGAACACTGTCACTGATAAATAAATAACTAATAAATATATCTTCAGGACCAAGGAGGCCGGGGGGAACTCGCCCTCCTTGCCCAGTGCGACTGACGGAAAGGCCCGCGGGTTTTCCCGGTTGGCCACAAAGCAAGAAGACCAAAGGCAAACCCGGCTCACCCCAAAAAGGGCTTCCCGCTGCCTGAATTTCCTAAATGGTGCCCGCCTCATTCCCCAGAGTAAGCGGCCCGAGGGGAACTGGACAGTAAGGCAGAAGGGCTCCACGTTCCAGGGCTGATGCAAGTCTGTGTGGGAGGAGATTCGAACTCGGTCCCGGCCTCCCCAAGCAGGCTACCAGTTTAAGCCTTTTCGCATGGCGGGAGAGTTTAAATGCCAACTGGAACGTGGTTGGCTTAGGGGACTTTCTGTCCAGCCAGGGTTCGCTTACTCCGAAAAATGGAATTTCTTCAGATTGCTAAGGGGGGGCTTATTAGCAACATCAGGCAGGGACATCGATTCGCACCTAAAAATCTCTCCTAAGAGTTGAATCCCTCCTCCTCCTAGACTGTGGGACCCTCTAAAAATCCAGCTGAAAAGCTAAAGGGAAGGTGTGTAACTGTGCAACGGGGTTGGTAGGGGAAGAGGATGGGGTGGGGGGGTCTTTTTGGAAGTGGAGGTGGATCAGGGTTTTCAGAGCTCGTTATTGATGTCCCAAACGTCGCCGGCCAGGGCGTTGGCTGCTCCTTGGATGGTCCACGTCACGAGCGCCAGCTGGTTCTTGAAGAGGTCTTCATTGAAGGCGCTGGCATTGCTCCTGAGCAGGAGGACGTGTTCCAGCAGGGCCTGGGTGGTGTGGGAGCCGGAGCCCAGGAGGATGTGGCGGAAGGGGGTATCCTTGGGGGAGACGTAGGGGGAGAGGAACAGGTACTCCACCTGCCAAAAAAACAACAACAAGGCAGCATTGAAGGGAGGAGTTTTGCAAAGGTGGCCCACTTTTTAAGAGGTGTGGGCTTCAATTCCCAGGATTCCCCACCCAGCAACACTTCTTTTTTAAAAAAAAGTTTTTAATTCAACATTTATGTGGTTAAAAACAAACAAACATACATACATACATATATATACACACACACACACATACATACATATATTTTACAGCAAGCTTTGCCAGGGAGTAAAAATCTTCAAACATCCCTGCTAATTAGAGGTGATAGACCATGCCTTTCTTTGCTGTCAATGCTGATAAAATTAGGCCTGGAAAGCAATCTAAGAAACATGTTTTATTTATAAAATAAAAAAACCTAAACGGAGCTACATACTTGCAGCTTCCTCAATCTCACACCAAGGCATATAGAAAAAGAACAAAGGAAAAGTAACAACGGAAGTTACAGGAAGTATAAACTTTGTATACATGCGCAGTAAATCAAAACATCACAAGACTTTCTTATCTCATTACTATGGAGACAATAGCAGTATTCCAGTATTTGAGGGGCTGCCCCAAAGAAGAGGAAGGGGTCAAATTATTTTCCAAAGCCCCTGAAGGCAGGACAAGAAACAACGGATGGAAACTAACCAAGGTGGAATTTCCTGACCGTGAGAAAAAATAATCAATGCAACATTTTTTCTCCTGCTCCATCGCTGGAGCCTTTTAAGAAGAGACTGGGCAGCCATTTGTCCAGAATGGTACAAATGCTTGAGCAAGTGGTTGGACTAGAAGGCCTCCAAGGTCCCTTCCAACTCTGTTATTCTGTTATAAGAAAGAAGCAACCTGAAACTAAGGAGAAACTTCTGAACAGTGAAGACAATCAGTGCAACAGAAGTTGCTGGTGCTCCACAACTTTTAAGAAGAGACGGGACGGGCCAGTTGTCCAAAATGGAACAGGGTCTCCTGCTTGAGCAGGGAGTTGGACTGGAAGACCTCCAAGGGTCTCTTCCAGCTCTATTCTATTCTTCTGAACACTTAAGTCAGAGGTCTCCAACCTTGTCAACTTTAAGACTTGTGGACTTCAACTCGCAGAATTCTCCAGTGTTGTAATCCCTTCCACTGCAATCTCTCCTCTTTTGCGGGATAAGAGTCAGAGAAAAAGAAACAGACACAGCTGGCTGAGGAATTCTGGGAGTTGAAGTCCACAAGTCTTAAAGTTGACAAGGTTGGAGACCGCCCCTGATGTAAACAGCTTTTAATATGCAGCTTTTAATTCCAGCATCCTGTTGTGTGCATTTCCTTTGAATACCGTGTTTATCTGAAAATGACTGGGTCTTATATTAATTTTTGTTCCAAAAGATGCATTAGGCCTTATTTTCTGGTTAGGTCTTATTCTCAGGGAAATACGGTTCCAAATGAATAGAACAAGAGTCCCCAAACTTGGCCGCTTTTAAGACTTGTGGACTTCAACTCCCAGAATTCTCCAGCTAGCACAGCTTACAGCGTTGTAATCCCTGCAACCCCCTCCTCTTCGGGGGAATAAGAGTCAGAGAAAAAGCAGCAGACACGGCTGGCTGAGGAATTCTGGGAGTTGAAGTCCACATGTCTTAAAAGTTGCCAAGGTTGGAGACCTCTGACTGAAGGCCACCAACATCAACAGTGAAGTATAAGCTTAGCTGACTCGCTCAGACAGAACCAAGGTTAGTTAGCAAAAAGGAGAGCAGAAAATTGTAAAAAAAAAAAGGCTCACTTTCATCAGCCGGTCATTCAGGAGACGGGACGCATCCCTGTCGGTGAGGTCGGTGTTTTTCACATCCTGGGCCAGCGCGGTGGTCGCGCGGCTAAAATCTCCGCGGGCCTGGAAGAGCCAGTGGATATCCAAACCCCGTTTCTGCAGCAGGGAAGAGAACAGGACCGCTAGGTTGAGCAACAAGGACACGCAACAGAGCTGCCTCGCAATTTATTTCAGGGTTTGTGAGGCGCACTCCAGACCCGGGCTCCAGTTAACTCACTTCGATGGTTGTGGTCGTGCACTCCAGCAGCTTCCCTTCCTGCGACATGTCAAACCTTTTGGTAATGTCAACCTGGCAAACTTTCTGCTGTAGTCCCAAAACAGCCTCTCAAACGTGGCTGACGCACCCGGGAGCTCGGGGTATCTTAGGGGTCCTGGATGCTCTCTGAGCTTGGTGGTTTTCGTGCAGGAATTTTACTCCCCAACGGGGCAGGGTACCTGTGCTGCACTACGAAACTATGTGATCGGGCTTAGTTTTTGGGGAGGGAAAAACATTTCTGCCTCTGCCTCCCAGCACCCATCGGTATTCATCTGGCTAGCGTCCTGTCAATGTGTGAGGACAATTGAGGGCTGTTTGGAAACCGAAAGAGTATTTGCTGTGTGAGCAAGGAGACAGCAAGGAGCCTGGGTGTGGCTTAGCTCAGCTGTTCTGCATTAAAGCCGCCTGGTGCTGTGGAACTAAAACTGAAAATACTCTGCTTGTGTTTTGCATTTGGAAGAGATTTCTTTCCAGGTGGGGAGGGGGAGTAGAACTCCTCAGCATCAGAGCAGGTTAATAATAATAATAATAATAATAATAATAATATATGAAATACTAATAGCTCTGATGGTCGTTTTGAAAAATCCTTTCTTAGTGAGCCCCTAGAAGCCAAGAGGAACATACGTGTCCAATTTCAAGTTTGTAGGCTTTACGGTTCTGGAGATTTTGTGATGATGCAGGAGTGGTATTTCGCTTTTATATAGAGAGAGTAGGTGGTATCTTCAGTGCAAACCTCTCCCCCCCCCCTTTAGTACTGATGATGTTACCTAGTTTGGTAATGTGATGTCTGCAAGAAAACCACCAAGCTCAGAGAGCACCAAGCACCCCACTGTTTATTCTCGAGGTATAAATATTCTCTGGATAACCAAGCATTTCCAGATAAATGCACTTGGATTTTACTTGATTTAATCTGTTTACCTTACTAAATTTTGGACTTCATTTTACGGAGTTCTAAGCTGCCCAGGGAAATGGGTGGCATATCAACTTAACAAAGAAATACCTCCCTTTTCGGTAGGCAGGCGTGATGCCTCAGTGGTTAAAAGATGCCTAGCTTGTTTCAGTTGAAAAACTGTCAGTCTGGGTTTGAGACCCGAGCGCTCGAGCCTGAACTTCCATTCCTGCCCACCTAGCAGTCCAAACACACGCAATGCGAGTAGATAAATAGGTACCACTTTGGCAGGAAGGTAACAGCGTTCTGTGTGCCTGTGGTGGGAGGCAGCCATGCTGGTCACACGACCACCGAAAATGTCTTTGGACAAGGGTCTGCGACACCTTGCCGTGGCCAGTCCGCTGTGCTCAACTTGCCCTGACCAGCTCTCTATGGGACAATGCGCTGCAGGACAAGAGTTACGGTACGATTGAAGAAATAGTCAAATAGAATCATTAAAAAAAAAAAGATGCCAAAATAAAATGGCAAGGGTCTTCAAACTTGGCAAGTTTAAGACTTGTGGGCTTCAACTCCCAGAGTTCCCCAGCCAGCTGTGTCGGTTTTTTTTTTTCTTAACCTCCTAAAGTGGAGAGACTGCAGAGGAAGGGATCCCAAGAGAGTAAGCTCTGCTGGCTGGGGGATTCTGGGAGTTGAAGAAGTCTGCAAGTCTTAAAGCTGTCGAGTTGGAAGACCCCTGAAAATGGGAATGACAAAAATTAAAATCAATGTTTGATTATTTTGAACAATTAAACTGAATTGTTGAATTCGTGGCCACAGGGAGTTGGCCATGGCGAGTCAACCACAACGAGCTCTTCTCCTTCCATTCGGACAACGCTGGCTCCCGCGGCTAACAAACGGAAATGTGCAACGCGCCCTACAGTTGGACACGACTGGAGAGGGGAAACTTTTTAACGTTATTTTCTAACCTTTCTACGGATGGGAATCCTCCCCAGCTGCTGTTATCGTCTGCTTTACCCTCCCCCGTCGGTCACTGGTGGGTTTCAAAATTTTTACCGCTGGTTCGGTGGGCGTGGGTTGGTGCATGTGCACCAAACGCACACTTTGCGCAGGCAAAGAGACTTTCCGAATCACCTCCTGAACTCTCTCTGTAGCTTCAGCAGCTGCCACACAGCAATGGGTATGCCATGCAAAGCAGCTGCGCTTCGAAAGCAGGACATAAAACTGAGTATGGGAGCCCGGCCGGGCAGGTGGGCCCAACAGCAGAGCGTTGGAGAGAACCGGTTCGGTCTCTGCCTGCACATCGCCGCTAAGCGGCTCGGCAGAACCGGTAGAATGCCACCCCTGCCGTCGTTTGCATGTAACAAACCGTCTTCCGTGCCCTTACCTTCATTTCCCTCTGGTAAGGGAGCAGGCGCATGATGAAATTTTGCAGCCGGCTATCGTAGCTCTTGTAATCCAGGAAAAGCTCATGATCGTGAGTCAACCTGAGGGCCATCCGGCCGGCTATTTCGGCGGCCAACCGGATCCCATTTTCCATCAGGGTGATGCTGTTGCCAAAGGCCATGAGCAGGTTGCCAAGGTTGTCCTCCGCTGTGCCGAAATAGGGGTAGGGGTAGGAGTCTCCACCCTAGGAGGGAGAAGCAAAACAGTGAGCCGTTCCACGCCGAGTGGGGTCTTTTTTTCCTCTCGGCAGGCTTTCCACAAAGCAACGGATTGTCGAGAGACAAAGTGGGAGTTTTGGTGAGTTGCAAAACCCACTTTTGTTCAGAGTATTGCAGCGTAAATTCAGCGCCAGAAAAGTAAACACAGGTGGCTGAGGCTTCATTTAACTTCTTTACAAACATATAAAGTAAATTTTACAATACCAGTTGTAGATTTCTCCAACATGGAGCAAACTCAAACAGACATAAATATGTTACAGGTTCAGAAAGTAAACAGATGGCTGAGGCTTCATTTAACTTCTTTATAAACATATTAAGCAAATTTTACAATACCAGTTGTAGATTTCTCCAACATGGAGCAAACTCAAACAGACGCAGACATGTTACAGGTTCAGAGCAGAGCTCTAATTTTCAGCAAGCAAGCTAGTTTCTTTTTCACTTTAGAGCTGAGCAGAGATAAACCATGCCCAGATTGTCTCTTTAAATTTCAGCCCTCAATCCAGCTCTCATTAACTGACCTTGTTACTAAGTTCTATTCCAGTTCATGAATATACTCTAGACAACTTTTTCGGCTGCTTCCATCGTCCCGAGAAGCAAAAGTGTTTTCCAGAGCTGAACACCAAGATTTTCAAAAACTTTCTGGCAAAATCAGGTCCCAACCTCTGCAAGATTTCACAGCACAGAAGCTATCTCGATCTCTGTTCCAATGGACGGGCCTCCCTCTCCTATACAGGTAGGTAGTCCTCGACTTACAAAACAGTGCCGTTTAGTGACTTTACAACCTTCAAAAAAAGTGATTTATGAGTTTTTCACTCATGCCTGTCCCCACGGTGATGTGATCAAAATCCAGATGCCTGGAAACTGGCTCCTTTTTTATGACGGTTGCAGTGTCCCAGGGGGGTCATGTGATCCCCTTTTGTGAGCTTCTGACAAGCAAAGTCAATGAGGAAACCAGATCCATTTAACAGCCGTGGAAAGAAAAGGGGTAAAAATGGGACAAAATTAACAGAACAGCTATTCCGCTTAGCAACAGGAATTCTGGGGCTCAATTGTGGTCCTTCCTGCAGTCCTGCCCTCCCGCAAAAGACTCTAAGCGGAGGGGGGTTGTCTGATTTTAAAAGTTGTGAACAATGCCCAGAATGCCCTAGCCAGCCAAGAATTCTGGGAGTTAACATCCACAAGAAGTGGACAACTTTGGAGCCTTAGACTTAGGAGCTTCATCCCTGGAAGCGCTCAAGAAGAGACTGGACAGCCACCTGTCACAAACGGTATGGGGTCTCCCGCTTGAGCAGGGGGTTGGACTAGATGACCTACAAGGTCCCCTCCAACTCTGTTCTACTTGTCAGACGAGACCAAACCTCCGAAGCCCAACTTTTGAGTGTGAGGATGTCCACACTGACCTGGAATTCGATGCCAAGCAAGATAACACCCCCCAAACCCAGTTAAGAAAGCAGCTTGCACCCCCTCCCAACGTCAACAGAGGCGGTCAGAAAGCTACTTGCGCCCGAAGGGCGAGTTCAGAACTCACGTTGTTGATGCTGAAGGAGACAGAGGGGATGCCGGAAGAGGCGATGAACACTCTCGCTGGGTCATCAAAGCGAAATGAACTCTGAGGATAAGGAAAAGGGGGGATGGAGTTTCAGCCATTGCTTTAGAACTTTTTAAGAAAGCCAGTATGGCCTAACGGTTAAGGTGCTGGTGTAGAAACCACGTGACGACGAGTTCTAATCCCACCTTAAGCCAGCCGGGTGACTTTGGAACAATCACTAGGAGAAAGTGAGTTCTAGTCCTGCCTTAAGGCAAGAAAGCTACTGGGTGACTTTGAGCCAACCACCAGGAGGCAGTGAGCCCACCCGCTTAGGCATGAAAGGTGGCCAGGTAACTTAAAGCCAATCACTCTCTCAGTCCAACCTAGCTCACAGGGTTGTTGTGGGGCAAATAGGAGGAAAGAGAACTATGTATGCTCTCAGTCTTGAGTAACTTATAAAGTAATAAAGGCGGGGGTGGGGGGGGAATCTAATGAATAAATAAGCTATGGGATGTAAACTCCACCAATATACACTAAAAACCAACAAGGAAGCAACAATATCATGAGGCTGGGTGAAGTTTTAGCTTGACGTTTTTGACTACCTATACTGTATTCCAGCATATCCTAGCAATCTGAAACAAGTTCACCACCCAGAGCAAAGAGCACAGCCACCATGTGCTTTACTGCTCAACTATATAACTGTAACAGAAACTACTCAGAATAAAAGAGCATAAGAGTATATACCAGATGCAAATATGTAAATACTGCCATCTACTGGCTGAACACTACTGTAGTTGTTGCAAAGAAATATATTCCAACAATGAACCCCAACATTTGTTTATATTCAAAGCTGAATAGTAGCTAGAATAAAGCTCAGGACAGAATCCGGTTTAGGAGTTCTGCCTTGCGTTCGAACAGAGGAGATGACACTCTAGGTGGGGCAATGGTGAGGCATCACAAATGTAGGCAAGGCCAAAAAGTTTGAGATTTCTCTTGTGGGGGAAACAATTAGGTTTATAAAATCTGACTATCAGTGACAGCTTTTAGCTGCTTCTCGGAGCTGTGAGCTGCAAAGCAGGAGTCCTATCGCAGTCGCAAGAAGATCAGGGAGAGCCCAAGTTTTACTTACTCTTTGCTTGCAAAAGCGGCACGAAGATTGAGTGGCGAAAAGGAGACCTGAAAAAGGACAAAGGAGGATTGCATCAGACTCTTTCCATAACAGGAATAATCCAGAGCCCCCACCTCACCTCCAGAGACTGAAAGGTCTGGGGCTTAATTCCAAATCCCCCTCCCTTGCCTGACATTTCTGCTGCGGCAGAACTTAAATCAGAAGGCATCTCTCTCTCTCTGTCTCTCTCTCTCTTTGGTTTACTGGTGAAGGAACCAGGCTAGAAACCAGGAGACAATGAGTTCTAGTCCTGCCTTAGGCACGAAAACCAGCTGAGTGAATATAGACCAATCACCAGGAGACAGTGAATCCTAGTCCCTGCCTTAGTCTCAAAAGCTTGCCGGATGCCTGTTTGTCAATCAACAGGAGACCGTGAGTTCTAGTCCCACGTTAGTTATAAAAGCCAACTGGGTCTTTTAGATCAATGTGAATTCTAGTCTCACTTTAGGCATGAAAGACAGGTGGGTGACTTTGGGCCAGTCCCTGTCTCACCCCAACCCACCACACAAGATGGCTATGGTAGAATAAGAAACATTAGATACGTTCCCTGCCATGAGCTTTTATAAAATGAAGTTAAAAAGGCAGGATACAAACGAACAAATCAAATAAATGTAGAGAAATCCAAGGGATTAGCACACCTTTCTTTCTTTCTCCTGCAAGGAGAGGCACCAGAGCTGCCTGGCTCACTTATTATTTTCTCAGAAACCCCCCAAACAGGCAAGGGCTACTCACGCCGGTGACTGCTTCCTCCAGGAGCTTTTTCAACAAGGGGCTGGAAGCGAACCGGAATTCCTTGGATCCTGCGAGATGGAAAGAAGATGCTTGAGGTCAAGAGGCTGGGAGCTACCAGGTATATGAAAAAGGTTGGAAAATTTTAGACTGGAGAGCCAGGTTGTGGTTCGCTACCTTGAGTTACTTATAAATTGGTGGTGCAGGCTGTTAATAGCCTAGCACTTAGCTCCAGCTGCCTGTAATTAGTGCAGGCTCGAATCCCACCAGGCTCAAGGTTGACTCAGCCTTCCATCCTCTCCGGGTAGGTAAATTGAGGACCCAAGATTATTGGGGGCAATAAGCTGACTTTGTAAAAATGCCGCTTAGTAATAATAAGCAGGCATATACAATGGAATGAAGGCTATTGCTGAGCGCATTGGGTTGTATCCCAAAATTGTAAGCCGCCCTGAGTCTCCGGAGAAGGGCGGGATATAAATATGAATAAAAATAAAAATAAATAAATAAATAAAAAATTAACAAAACTGGGATACAAACAAATAAATGAAGAATCTTCCAATGCTCTCTTGCACGTCTCAGGGGTCTGTGCAAGGCTCAGAGGCATGCAAGCAAATGTTATGCTGAGGGAAGATGCTAGTCATTTTCTTAATTAAAATAATCTAAAGGTTGAAGTTAGGACAGGAAGGGAATTCTAGAGCAGGGGTCTCCATAAGCTTGGCAACTTGTGGACTTCAACTCCAAGAGTTCCTCAGCCAGCAAAGCTTACTCTCTTGTAATCCCTTCCTCTGCAACCTCTCCTCTTTGGGGGAATAAGAGTAAGAGAAAAAGAAACAGACACTGCTGGAATTCTGGGAGCTGGCTGAGGAACTCTGGGAGTTGAAGTCCACAAGCCTTAATGTTGCCAAGGTTGGAGACCCCTGTTTTAGAGAGTAGGAAGAAATAGGCTGGCAGGCCTAATGCTGCTCCTGGGTACCAGGCAGCTAGGTATCCAGGTCTACTCCTTACACAAAGGACAAAACACTTCCTGCCACTTCTCCACCCTTGCTTTTCAAGCCATAATTCAAAGCTGCATTGAACGTCACAGACACGTACCTGAAACGGCGGCGTCCAGGTTGATGTAAGCGAACGCTTTCAAGTGCAGCGAGGCAGTGTAGCCCTGAGAGGGTTTAGAAAAAGAAAAAGTCGGATTTGTATACTATTCTACGGGTTAAATTTATTTATTTCATCGACTCAATTTATACAGCCGCTCATCTCTCTCAAAAGGAGCACGGTGACTCGAGCGATTGGGAGTTCTGGAAAGGAGGTTAGCAAGCCGCGTTTGAGACCCTGCCGTGGGGCAGGGTTGAGTTCTTGCCCTTCACTCCAGCTCCTGCCAGGGATATGAAAGGCATCCCGAGTGAACGGTGATGTCACCGGCTAATCCTTTCAACCTGGAAGCATTTCTGGTGTTTGTGAGTGCAAAAATCTCACAAAAAAGATCTCTCTGCACTACATCCTACAGCACCTTGAATCTCCAAATACCTACGCACGGGTCCTCTTTGTAGACTTCAGCTCAGCATTCAATACCATCATTCCAAACCTTCTTCTAACTAAACTAAACCAGCTAGTGGTACCTGAACACACTTGTAAGTGGGTCATAAGCTTCCTAACAGACAGGAAGCAGCAGGTGAAGCTAGGCAGAATCACATCCGATACCTGTACATCACTCCTTATCGCCCATCCCCTCCCACTTGTGACTGTATAACTGTAACTTTGTCGCTTGTATCCTATGAATTTATATTGACTGTTTCCTACTTTGATTTGATTGCTTATTGTACCCTGTGACTATTATTAAGTGTTGTACCTGATGATTCTTGACTCTTGACAAAGGTATCTTTTCTTTTATGTACACCGAGAGCATTTGCATCAAGACAAATTCCTTGTGTGTCCAATCACACTCAGCCAATAAAGAATTCTATTCTATTCTATTCTATTCTATTCTATTCTATTCTTCATTCCAATATTTATTCTATTCTGTTGTTCCATTCCGCTCTATTCTATTCTTCATCTAATATTCTATTCTATTCTATTCTTCATTCCAATATTTATTCTATTCTGTTGTTCCATTCTGCTCTATTCTATTCTTCATCTAATATTCTATTCTATTCTATTCTTCATTCCAATATTTATTCTATTCTATTCTATTCTATTCTATTTATTGTTTATTCTATTCTATTCTTTATCCTATCCTATTCTACTCTACTATACTCTACTCTAAAAAGAGGCTCTGTAGCACGCAAGTGTTTTAATTTTTAAAAAAACCCAGCTCTTACCTCTAGCCATTCTGTGGCACTGACTCAGTCGCTGTGCTCCAGCTGGCAAAGATGATGCTTCGGTGAGGTTTGTAGCCATCTGCCAAGCACAGGAGAGAGAAATCAGCGATCCCATTCAGTTCAGGCCCACTTCCCCCAAAACAGCAGACTGCCTCCTCTTGTTCCCCATTTCCCGCCAAAGCCTTACCTGTTTTGACCATCCCAGAGAGGGTGTGGGCCAGCTCCAGCAACAGGGCCGTCCCGACTGCAGATTTCACCGTTCCTTCTTCCCAGGCATCGCGCTGAGCTCCGATCACGACATACCGATCTGCAAGAGAAGAGCGGGCTCACAGAATCCAAAATGGCAACGAAGCAGGGAGGGCTGTGACAGCCAGAAAGCTATAGGATGGGGGTCAATAGGACAGGGGGAAGTTCTAAGGAGTATCCAGGAACACACCTGGCAAGGATGTAGGCCTGACTCTGACCGCTTATTGGTAATCCTCAACTTAAGGGAGCCCAAAATTGCTATCGCTAATGTAGGAAGTTAGCACCCAGCCCTCTCTTAGAAAAAATGATATATCTAGGAAATATTAAAAAGGCAGAATATTTCCCCTAAAAAGAAAAGGAGAAACTCAGAGAGGCAGAATCTCACCCCCACCTTTGCTAATGGACCATTACTCTGACCTAGGCCAGCCTATTTTACATAACAAAGATCTCCAGGGAGAGCCATAACAGGAATTGCCCAAAGCCCTTTCAGTGCATCATCACCCAGCAAGGCTCAACCAAGCCTGGGACTCAGGACAGCCTACAGAGTTGCCCCTGCATGGCCCCGTGGGAGTCTGACAACCAATCAGAACACAAGCTCAAATTCAAATCCCATCAGAGGGTATAAAACCCAGGCAAACTCAGCATATCGGCCCTTTTCTTCTTTCTTCACCCAAGGCCTGTGATCCTGTCCACCATTAAACCATCTTTCCAAGCAGTCACCATGTTCCCAATGTCTTTCTTCCCCACTTGGAACTGAACCCAGAATGGTAATTCTTCCAACAAGTAGCGAGACATTTCAATAGAATTTTGCCCCATTTTACAACTTCTCTTGCCCAAAAAAATGGTTGCAAAATTGGGTGCGACTCGCTTAACAACCGTCCTGCTTAGCCAAAGCAATTCTGGTCCCAACTGCGGTCGTAAGTTGGGGACTGCCTATGGTCGAGAGCAACTCACAGGACTAGGCTACTGAAATGGGTGAATATTCAACTGACATCCACTCTAAATTTAGCAGCTGATCGAATTTACAGTTTACTCTGGGAAAAAAGTGACAGGACTGATTTTACAACCGTTTGCAGCCTTCCCCATGGTCACATGGATCAAAATCCGGCCGCGTGGCAACTGACTCACACATTTATGACAGTTGCGGTTTCCCAGGGTCACGCGATCCCCTTTTGGGACCTCCTGACGAGCAAAGTCAATGGGGAAGCCAGATTCACTTAACAACCATGTTACTCACTTAACGATGATAGCGATTTGCTAGACCACTGCAAGCAAGAAAGGTTGCACAAAAAGAAAGGTGGCACAAAAAATAACAAAGTCACAAAAACAGATAAATTCCCTTTTAATGCCTCCAATTTGGCCTCCAATGTCCAATTATCCTCGGCTGGATATCAAACTCTTCCAAAAACAGTCTACGAAGGAAAGAAATGCAGCCCGAACCCAAAGTAAAGATAATTAGAAATTTAAAAAAAAACAACACAAACCACACTGAAGTAAACTAACATGACAGGCCAGGATAATAAATTGCAGACTTCCAAAAGATAACGAGGCACCCACAGTTGGGAGGGCACCAAAACCCAGATAAGCCTCGACAAAGATAGTGCACGCTTTGCTTCCAGCAACTTTGCCATGCGCAGTTTGCCCTTTTAAACAGTCTTCCCAGCTGCAGCCCATGAAGGGGATCAGGGCCCTTTCCTCTCCTGTAAGCCACTTTGCTCCCTTCTCCATTCTTCCCTGCGTGTGCCCTAGGATGAAGAGGGGGTGGCCCTGGGTCTTCCTCTGAATGCTCAGCCGGACTGTGTCCTTTCCCCGTTTCCTCCACAGCCACCGGGAGCCACTCGCACTCCCTGTCAGTTGCTCAACCTCCCCCTCAGAATCTGACTCCTACAAGGGCACGACACGTATATCCCAGGAGAGGTTTCGGGGATGTTTTGATTTGGGGTCCCTCAGTTTCCGCCCCCCTCCAACCAGAAGATTCACAAAGGGCCAGAAAGGATGCCAAGGAAGCTGTGCTCAGACCAGATCTATGACAATTTGCCATGGCATACTCGCTGCAGGACAACTCACTAACTTACAACTCACTAAGAGCTGCACTACTACCAAAGAAATGGCGGAACAGGGTCATTAAAGAAAGGATGCAAAAGACAGGACAGAATGAAATGGGAATGGCAAAAATTAAAATAATGTTTATTTGAAATAATGGAACAGAATTGTTAAACTTGGCCATGATGAGTTGGCCATGATGAGTTGGCCACAGCAAGTTGGCTGTGGAAAGCTGTCCCATTCCCGCTCAGACCCAACCTTCTTCCAAACTCCATGGCCCGAGGGGGCGTGTGCTCACCTGGTTCCACAAAACCTTTAATCACACCGAAGATGTTCAGGATTTTCTTCTCTACCAGGGGACTGTTAACGTTCACCCTCACGTTCGTTCCCGTCGGAGAGCTACCACACTTGTGAAAGACTGTGTATTGCCAGGTGGTGGGACAGTCTGGCCCGTCCATAATACTGAAAGCAGAACCAGAACGCATTATTCTGTGTTACCAAAGGTGCACTTCTCCAACGTCCCGTGACATGCTCGGGCACCTTCAAAACTGTCTGTCAGCTTTGGGAGCCATATTGAGACCAGATGCTCCCACGCTGCCACATTTTGAGCCTGGGAAAATGGGAATTTCTTGGGAGTGTACGTAGTTAGACATAGTAACGTTCTTTTTCTAATTCAAGGTCATGTTATTTTGCACATAAGTGACGGGAAGTCGCAAGTTGGGGCGGATGGTGATTGGGGCATGTGATGCGATGATGGGTGCAGGGAATGGATTTTGTAGTTTTGACTTATTGTGAGGAAGCCCGGAACTTTCAGATTTACTATTGAAGCAGACAAATGGGAACTTATTTGGCAAACGAACTACAAATTGACTTTGCCTGTAGCCTACAAAGAAAACTTATATAAAATAATAATAATAATAATAATTTATTAGACTTGTATGCCGCCTTTCTCCCTAAAGACTCAGGGCGGCGAACATTAAAAAATATCATACAATTACAATAAAAATAAATTAAACAAATACAAGTCTAAACAGTCAGTTAAAAATGACCTATCGTTGGCACCTACCCCCGTTCAGATTGGCAAAGATGTATACTAATTTATCACCCAACTGTTGGAACTGTAATCATCCACAAGGAACATACTTTCACATGTGGTGGACATGTCCATTTGCTAAGAAATATTGGAGGAAAATAAAGAACTGGATACTAAATATGACAAAACAAAACTTAGAACTAGATCCTGAAATTAAAAAGAGCCTTGGTGGTGCAGGCTGTTAAATGCCTAGCGCTTATGTTCCAGCTGCCTGCAATTAGTGCAGGCTCGAATCCCACCAGGCTCAAGGTTGACTCAGCCTTCCATCCTCTCGGGGTAGGTAAACTGAGGACCCAAGATTGTTGGGGGCAATAAGCTGACTTTGTAAATATTGAGGACCCATGTCGTGAAGGACTTTGTATGTTAAAACTAAAACCTTGAATCTCACCCGGAGCGCAACCGGCAACCAATGCAGGCAGTGCAGGAGGGGGGTAACATGGGAGAATCGGAAACTCCCATCACCACCCAGCGCCGCATTCTGCACCAGCTGCAGTCTCCGGATGGTATGCAAGGGCAGTCCTAAGTAGAGAGTGTTGCAGTAGTCAAGTCTAGAGGTAACAAGGGCATGAGTGACTGTGTGCAGGGCATCTCGGTCCAGGAATGGGCGTAGTTGGTGAACAAGGCGGAGTTGGGCAAAGGCCCCCTGGCAGCGGCTCCCACCTGCTCCTCCAACCGGCGAACATCCAGGAGGACCTCCAAATTCAGCCCCTATCCACAGGGGCAACACAGCTCCCCTATGGCCAAAGATGGATATTCCTGACTGGGCTGAGATGCTGTGCACAGCCACTCAGTCTTGGCCGGTTGAGTCGAAGCATGTTCCTGCTCATCCAGATCCGTACTGCATCTAAGCACTGGGTCATCAGGAGAGGGCATCACTGATTTGGTTCGGGGTGGAGATGTACAGCTGGGTGTCATCTGCGTACTGGTGGTAACTCATCCCAAAACCACGGATGATCTCACCCAGCTTCATATAGATGTTAAATAGCAGGGGAGAGACCGACCCTGAGGGACCCCACACGAGAGCACCCTCGGGGTGACCTCTGCCCCCCGCCAATACCGATTGCGCTCCAAGAGGTAGGAGGTGAACCACCGAAGCACAGTGCCCCCACTCCCAGCCCCTCGAGCGTCACAAAGGATACCATGGTCGATGGTATCGAAAGCCGCTGAGAGGTCTAATAGGACCAGGACAGAGGAAAAGCCCCTGTCCCGGGCCCTCCAGAGATCATCCATCAGCGCGACCAATGCCGTCTCTGTGCTGAAACCAGGTCGGAAGCCCGATTGATACGGATCTAGGTAGTCCGCTTCATCCAGGAAAAGTGGAAACTGCTGAGCCACCACACTCTCAACAACCTTCGCCAAAAAGCGAAGACGTGTAACTGATAGTAATGATATAGAGAAATTAAACTATTAAAAGAATGAAGAAGTTTCTTTGACAAGGTAGATCACGTTAAACTATAGGAGGAAGACCTTAACCATTGCTCAAATAGGTTGCAAAATCCTGTATGTATGTACATATGTATGTGTTGTTTTGTCTCTGCATTTTAAATTTTTTGTTGAATAAAATTTAAAATTAGAAAAAAAAAACAGAACTTTTGAGAAGATGGTCTGTCTCGGGGTTATTGTTTGGAGTGGAGGTTTTCTGGAACGCTGACACTGTCATAATTTAACACCAAATTTCTCTCTCTTGTTATTTCAAGGAACGGGACACAGCGAGCTCTCAGCTTATAACTATTCATTTAGTGACCATTCAAAGTTTTAACGGTATTGAAAAAAGTGACTTATGACCCTTTTCACACTTGCAATGGCTGCAGCATCCCCTTGGTCATGTGATCAAAATTCAGACATTTGGCAACTGGTTCCTATTTATGACTGCTTTTGTGACCTTCTGACAAGCAATGGGGAAGGCAGTCGCTTAACAATCGTGTGACTAACTATAACTGCCGTGATTCACTTAACAACTGGGCAAGAAAGGTCATAAACTGGAGCAAAGCTCACTTAACAACTATCTCACCTAGCAACAGGAATTTTGGGCTCAATTGTGGTCATTAAGTCAAGGACTACCCGCATTGTGGAGAGCTGCCACGGCGCAGTGGTTAGAGTGCCGTACTGCAGGCAACTTCTGACTGCCGGCTGCCTGCAGTTTGGCAGTTCGAATCTCACCAGGCTCAAGGTTGACTCAGCCTTCTGTCCTTCTGAGGTGGGCAAAATGAGGACCCAGATTGTTGGGGACAAGAGACTGACTCTGTAAACAGCTTAGAGAGGGCTGGAAAGTGATTTTTTTTTTAAAAAAATTCATATTTATATCCCGCCCTTCTCTGGAGACTCAGGGTGGCTTACAATTTTTGGAGCACAACCCAATGCGCTCAGCAATAGCCTTCCTTCCATTGTATATGCCTGCTTGTTACTAAGCGGCATTGTTACAAAGTCAGCTTATTGCCCCCAACAATCTTGGGTCCTCAATTTACCTACCCCAAGAGGATGGAAGGCTGAGTCAACCTTGAGCCTGGTGGGATTCGAGCCTGCACTAATTGCAGGCAGCTGGAACTTAAGTGCTAGGCATTTAACAGCCTGCACCACCAAGGCTATAGTCAATAGGCTATAGCCTTCTGTCCTTCCAAGGTCAGTAAATGAGGACCCAGATTGTTGGGGGCAGGATGCTGACTCTGTAAACCACTTAGAGAGGGCCATAAAGCACTGTGAAGTGGTATATAAGTCTACTACTGTTCCTTCCTTCCCTCCCTCCTTCCTCTGTGGTGCAGTAGTTACAGTGTAGTACTGCAGGCTAATTCAGCCCACTGCCAGGAGTTTGATCGTGACCAGCTCAAGGTTGACTCAGCCTTCCATCATCCTAATATTGGTAAAATGAGGAGCCAGATTGTTGGGGGCAGGATGCTAACTCTGTAAACTGCTTAGAGAGGGGCTGAAAAGCCCAGTGAAGCACTAGGTAAGACTAAGCACTATTGCTATTGCCCTTGTCCTTTTAACTGCTACGGAGTGAGAAGCCAATTTTTTTTTATCAATTATTTCTCCCCCTCTGGAAAATGACGACGGTTGTGGTGTAGCTGCACCTGTCACTAACAACAAGTTGGCACAGTGGAATTTCCTCTTTCTCAGCTTAATTTTCTGGTTCTCGCGCAGAGAGACAACGGTTGAAATAACGGAGCTTTATCGCTCTCGCTGCCAGCGACCCTCAAATCTACAGGCAAGAAGTTTGAAAACAGGTGGGGCAGTTACCTGGCTAAGTTTCGTGCAGCCGAGCTCGAAATACTTGCGACGGGGATGCCGGGGAGGGCAGAAGACTTGACCGGGGGAAACTGAGTGTGGTTGAAAGAAGGGAACCCGGGGGTATAAGGGTCACCGGCACCAAGATGAGCCTGCAAGAAAAAAGGAGAATTTCAGAAAGAAGAAGTAGAAGTAGTAGTAGTAGTAGTAGAAGCAGAAGCAGAAGCAGAAGAAGCAGAAGAAGAAGAAGAAGAAAGACACACCACAAAAGCAATAAATGCATAAATTGGGAGTTTCCTCCCACGTCCTTCATGCCAGCAGTTCAGGTCTGACCTACAGGTAGTCCTTGACTTACAACCATTCGTTTAGTGGCCGTTTGAAGTTACAACGGCACTGGAAAATATTTTTTCACACGTACGACTGTTGCAGCCTCCCCAGGGTCACATGATCCAAATTCAGACGCTTTGGCAACTGGCCTATACTTATGACGGTTGCAATGTTCTTGGGGGGTGTCACGTAATCCCCTTTTGCGAGCTTCCGACAAGCAAAATCCCTGGGGAAGCCAGATCCGCTTAACAACCGGGTGACTCCCTCCCTTTTAACATGGCTGGCTGGGGAATTCTGGGAGCTGTAGTCCACGGCTCTTAAAAAGTTGGGAGACCTCTGGTTAAAAAGGAGGCACGGGGAGTTCACCAACAAGGAAACGGTAAAACAACACAACCCCAAAAACTCACGTGTCCAAAGAGAGCCACCGTTTGTCCAATGTTACTGTAGTCAGCGGGATCTGGATAGATCAGCACCCCCACAGCACCTTGTGCTTTGGCGTTGGCAACCTAGAGGGAGACATGGGGGGTGTTTTTTGGTACTAGGGTGTGGAAAAGCAGCCGAGGGTCACACAGAGTTGGCAAGTATTGGGACACCTCTTTGCCCAAGTTCCCCTGAACTCTACGCTCCATTCGATCACGTTTCTACTCAGTTCTAAAAGGGAAGCAGCTCTGCTCCGAAGATAGATTTTCTATCCCACCCCCCCAATCTACAAAGTCAAAATAGAGATAGGAAAACTGATTCTTTCTGAGCTTGGCTGGTTGTTTCCTTGCAGACGTTTTATTACCCAGCTAGGTAACATCATCAGTACCGAGAAGGGTTCAGCATAACCAAGCTCAGAGATCCCCAAGGACCAGAGGAGTGAATGTCAAATTCTGCGATGTATTTTGCTAGCCACTAGTATTTTTTGTTCGTTCGGTTTTTAAAATTTTGCTCAACATTATAAACATATAAATAAATTGATGGGAGACAGGAAGAGCATCACCTGAAGCAGGCTTAATAAGACTACAAAGAACATTTTCCAAAGATTTTTCTCATTTATAGCATCACCTTTTGAATTGAATTGAATTGTATTGGACTTAATATGCCGCCCTCTCTCCCTAGGGACTCGGGGCGGCTCACAATACAAAAATACACAATACAAAATAAATTAATTAAAATTCAATTAAACCCCAAGCCCAATAAAATTTAAAAAGCAGTAAAATTTAGTTAAAATACAATTTAAAAAACCCACCCCACTTCACTTCAGTCCAGGCTGGCCTGCTGAAAAAGCCAAGTCTTCAGATCGCGGCGGAAGAAACGGAGGTCTGGGGCTAACCAGAGCCCCAAGGGCAGTTGGTTCCACAGGGTGGGCGCTACCACAGAGAAGGCCCTACCCCTGAGCGCCGCCGGCCGACACTGTCTGGCCGCTGGCACCCCGAGGTGGCCCTGCCTGTGGAAGCATACAGGGTGATGGGAAATCGATGTCGGCAGGGGACGTTCCCGCAAGTACCCCAGACCCAAGCCATGTAGGACTTTGTATGTTAACACCAACATCTTGAATCTCACCCGGAGGGCAACTGGCAACCAGTGTAGCTCGCACAGGAGGGGTGTAATATGGGAGTATTGGGATGATCTGATTTAGATGATCTGATTGGGCAACAGAGAATGCCAATGGCTGGAACTGTCACTCAATTGCCCGCCACCTGGCTTCTCTTATTTTTACACACTTGTTCATGTTTTTTGGGGGGGGGGGATGTCACATTTTCCACTGCTCACAGAACACCAACCCTGCCGACTCGCTCGGGGCCCGCAGAGATGCAGGATTTTAATTCTGCTTTTTAATTCCGAATTTTAAATATGTTCTTGTTTTAACCTTTGTATTACATCGTTTCATGTCTTTTCTTTGTATTTGACTGCTCATAGCCACACTCTTGTGAGGGACATCAGTAATTCCTAAATGGAATAAATAAAAATAATTTTACCTTCTCGGCAAAAGTAATACTGCCAGCTCGCACGACGACCACGGTGCCATTAAGCAGGATGCCTTTGTCCAGAATGACTTTGAAATCATCTTTACGGCCATAATTGGCGAAAACCGGTTTGCCCTACAATAGAGGAGGTTAGTCAGCCCACATAGCTCCCATCAAGCAGTCATACAATAAACCTTGGCCAACATCTGAGGTGAACCTTAGTAGGTAGGCAATAGAATAGAATAGAATTCTTTATTGGCCAAGTGTGATTGGACACACAAGGAATTTGTCTTGGTGCAAATGCTCTCAGTGTCCATAAAAGAAAAGATACATTTATCAAGAGTCAAGAATCATCAGGTACAACACTTAATGATAGTCATAGGGTACAATAAGCATCAAATCATACTAGGAAACAGTCAAATAGGATTATTGGAATATAGAATAGAATAATGAATGGAATGAGAATGGGAATGGAATTGGAATAAGAGAAGGGAATGTAGAGTAGAGTAGAGTAGAATAGAATTCTTTTTTGGCCAAGTGTGATACAACACTTAATGAGAGTCATAGGGTACAATAAGCAATCAAATCATATTAGGAAACAGTCAATATAAATCATAAAGATACAAGCGACAAAGTTACAGTCATACAGTCACAAGTGGGAGGGGATGGGTAATAAGGAGTGATGAGATGATTATAGTAGTGCAGACTTTGTAAATAGTTGGACAGTGTTGAGGGAATTATGAGATTTTTAGGGGGTGTTCCACCTCCAATTTCTCTGGATGAAGGAAGAATCTTTGCAGAAATTAGCAGAATAGAATTCTTTTACTCTTTATGGGCCAAGTGTGATGGGACACCCGCAAGGAATTTGTCTGCGGTGCACTGGCTTTCAGCGTGCATACAATCAACAAGTGATAAATCACGATCATAATCATAAAATGCAATCCCATAAATCATAAGATACAATACTCAAGTGATAAGTCATAGGATACTCAATAAGCGAACGACGTTAAGTCGTAATAGGATACTAAATTAAAACAACATAAAGAATAAAATACAAAGTTATAGTTGTAAGAAGTGAAGGAAATCGGTTAACAGGGAAGATGAGAAGGACAGTAGGTAATACAGCCCTACTATGAGGTTTGACAAAAAGATACTATAAAGTAGTATTGTGTGACACACAAAATACTATTTTATAATATTTTTGGGTCAAATCACATAGTAAGGCTGTATTACCTACTGTCCTTCTCACCTTCCCTATTAACCTACCGTATTTTTCAGAGTACAAGATGCACCTTAGTTTTTGGGGAGGAAAATAAGGGGGGGTGGGAATTCTGCCTCTGCCTACCAGCCTCCATCGGTATTCATCTGGCTAGCGTCCTGTCAGTGTGTGAGAGAGCTGAGGGCTGTTTGGAAACTGAAACAGTATTTGCTATGTGAGCAAGGAGACAGCAAGGAGCCTCGGCGTGGCTTAGCTCAACTGTCCTGTACTAAAGCGGCTTGGTGCTGCTGTGAAAGTGAAACTCCTTTCCTCTGCTTGTGTTTTGCCTGTATTTACTACCACTTTGGAAAACCTGCTTTTGGGATTGTATATTTACTTCATGTGTTATATATAAAGAGAAGTTACTGAATCCTGCTGAATCAGTTACTTGTGTGTGCTCTCTGGATGTGATTGCTGCTGCAAACTCTGACAGGTCCTTGTAGCAAATAGCCAACAGCCAGGTCAGCTTCAGCACATTATTGCAGCCTGATTCAGCAGGAGCAGCTGATGGGAGGGAATACCCCCAATCAGCTGTTCCAGGCTGCAGGGATTGCCACAGACCATCACTGCCTCTGTTCCTTGCATCTTGGCCTCGTGGGTGGGGGCTAGATTTGGTGTATAAGATGCACCCAAATTTTTACCCTCTTTTAGGGGGGGGGAGTGTGTCCTATATTCCAAAAAATACGGTATTTCCTTCACTTCTTATGACTATAACATTGTTTGTATTCTTTGATTTATGTTGTTTTTAATTTATAGTATAGTATAAAAATAGTAATTAAAAAAAAATACTCGGTTCTAAACCCTGACAACTACTGGTATATTTTCCCAAACATTATTTTACCAGAAACACCACCACCACCATTGTGGGAAACTTTTTTCTAAATCGTCTTTGTTGGTGGTCCAGTTGGGAAGAATAAAGCGACTTAGCTCTACTTACCGAAACCTGGCCGTTTTCACTGTAGGCTACGAAAGCACTGGGCCTCTCCAGAATTGTGTTTCCAGCATTTTCCAAAGAAACTTCATTTGAAGACCTAAAAAACAGTATTGCATAAGATATAACAGCCTCGGTGGCACAGTGGTTAGAGTGCAGTACTGCAAGCTACTCTGCTGCAGCCAGCTGCCTGCAATTTGGCAGATCGAATCCCACCAGGCTCAAGGTTGACTCCCAGATGGGTAAAATGAGGACCCCGATTGTTGGGGGCAAGAGAGCTGTCTCTGTTAACGGCTTAGAGAGGCTTCCATGCGGCATTTAAAAAAAATATCTATTTCAATTTCCAAGGCTGCCTCTCTAAAAGACGTAACTCTGGGTGGCTGACAGGAATTAAAAAGCGACGTAAAACAAATGAACAACAAAACAGAAACCAAGAGCATAAGCAATTACAGCAATTTGGCCATAAATTGCAATGTCACATGACCGGATGGTTTACCGACAGCAATTCCAATTGCCATCCTTAAGCAAGGACCACATGGGTCATTAAGTGAGCATCACTCGTGCCAACTTCCTCAAGGACTTTTGACTACGGGAAGCTGGCAGGGGATGCCAGCAATTGTGATCTTGTAACTGTGGCTCAGCTGCGACACTTATCAAGAGGAGCTGGGCACCTGGACCAGCTCCCAACAACTCCCCAGACACCATGCGATTTCCTCCGGTGCCCAAGAAGATAGAGATGTACCCCTAAAGAGCAATATAGACGAAGCATGTGCCTTGTTTGTTTAAATCTTGTCCTTACTGTTTTTACAAACAACTCAAGGAGGCGAACATATCCAACACAACTTCCTCCTCCTATTTTTGTCCATAACAACAACCCTGTGAGGAGAGCTGGGCTGAAAGGGAAACTAGCAGGAAGTCATTTGGCTGGCTTTCCTGCCTAAGGCGGGACTAGAACTCCCCGTCTCCTGGTGATTGGCCCAAAGTCTCCCAGCAGGCTTTTGTGGCTAAGGCGGGACTAGAACTCACGGACTCCTTGTGATTGGCCCAAAGCCACTCAATCGGCTTTCCTGCCTAAGGCGGGACTAGAACTCCCCGTCTCCTGGTGATTGGCCCAAAGTCTCCCAGCAGGCTTTTGTGGCTAAGGCGGGACTAGAACTCACGGACTCCTTGTGATTGGCCCAAAGCCACTCAATCGGCTTCCATGCCTAAGGCGGGACTAGAACTCCCCGTCTCCTGGTGATTGGCCCAAAGTCACCCAGCAGGCTTTTGTGGCTAAGGTGGGACTAGAACTCACGGACTCCTTGTGATTGGCCCAAAGCCACTCAATCGGCTTTCATGCCTAAGGCGGGACTAGAACTCCCCGTCTCCTGGTGATTGGCCCAAAGCTTTGGTGGCTCAGGCTGTAAATGCCTGCTCTTAAGATCCAGCTGTCTACAACTACTGTAGGCTCGAATCCCACCAGGCTCAAGGTTGACTCAGCCTTCCATCCTCTCGGGGTAGGTAAATTGAGGACCCAAGATTGTTGGGGGCAATTAGCTGACCTTGTAAAAATGCCGCTTAGTAATAAGCAGGCATATACAATGGAATGAAGGCTATTGCTGAGCACATTGGATTGTGCTCCAAAAATTGTGAGCCGCCCTGAGTCTTCGGAGAAGGGCGGCATATAAATGTAATTAAAAAAAAAAAAAAAGTCTCCCAGCAGGCTTTTGTGGCTAAGGCGGGACTAGAACTCACGGACTCCTTGTGATTGGCCCAAAGCCACTCAATCGGCTTTCATGCCTAAGGCGGGACTAGAACTCCCCGTCTCCTGGTGATTGGCCCAAAGTCTCGCAGCAGGCTTTTGTGGCTAAGGCGGGACTAGAACTCACGGACTCCTTGTGATTAGCCCAAAGCCACTCAATCGGCTTTCCTGCCTAAGGCGGGACTAGAACTCCCCGTCTCCTGGTGATTGGCCCAAAGTTACCCAGCAGGCTTTTGTGGCTAAGGCGGGACTAGAACTCACGGACTCCTTGTGATTGGCCCAAAGCCACTCAATCGGCTTTCATGCCTAAGGCAGGACTAGAACTCCCCGTCTCCTAGTGATTGGCCCAAAGTCACCCAGCCGTCTTTTGTACCTAAGGTGGGACTAGAATTCAGTCTCCTGGTGATTGGCCCAGAGTCAGCCAGCTGACTTTCATGCCTAAGGCGGGACTAGAACTCACAATTCTTTGCTTTCTAGCCTGGTGCCTTAACCACTAGACCAAACTGGCCTTCTTTTCTAAGTGATCTTTTTCACGAGACTTGCCCATTAGATCAGGAGGCCAAACGGCAACCTTCCCGAGTGCGAGTGGAGCCGGTTGAAGAGAAGACACCTCCGCCTGCCCGCACACTCCCCTGTGGAAATTCTGAGCCAAACTTCCTACCTGGTTTGGAGACGGACATAATGCTCATCATCCCAGACTTTGTCCAAGTTGTAAGACTCAAACTGCTTGTGGATGTCATAGGCCAGAAACTCGTCCCGTGAAGTGCCGGCTTCGTGATTCTCAGAGGACACTTTCCTGTAAGAGAAGCGAAGGCATCAGAAGTCAGAAGTTCTATCAGACCATTGTCTTCACACAAACTGTTAAATCTACTTTATAAAGTGATGGTGCCATGATTTGGAGGGTTTTAATGTTAATTCGGCTTATTTGGTTTAATATGGTTTTTAGGTAATTTATTGTTGTATTGTTTTTAATTTGTGAACTGCCTCGAGTCCTTCGGGAGAGGGGGCGGCATATAAGTCGAAATAATAAATAAATAATAAATAAATAAATAAATAAATGATGACAATGCAGTACTGCAGGCAACTTCTACTAACTGCCGGCTGCCAGCAGTTCGATCCCAACCAGCTCAAGGTTGACTCAGCCTTCCATCCTTCCGAGGTGGGTAAAATGAGGACCCAGATTATTGGGAGGCAAGAGGCTGGCTCTGTAAACGGCTTAGAGAGGGCTGTAAAGCACTGTGAAGCTGCATATAAGTCTCAAGTGCTACTGCTGTGACTATTGCTAAAGAGGTAATGAGACCCCACTTGGAATATTGCATCCATTTTTGGTCTCCACGATATTAAAAAAAATATGCTGAGATTCTAGAAACAGTGCAGAGAAGAGCAACGAAGAGGATTAGGGGACTGAAAGCTAAAATATACGAAGAACAATTGCAGGAATTAGGTTTGTCTAGTTTAATGAAAAAGAGGACCACGGATGACATGACAGCAGCCTTCCAGTATTTGAGGGGCTGCCACAGAAAGATGAGTGGGTCAACCTATTCTCCAAACTATCCAAAGGCAGGACAAGAAGCAACAGGTGGAAACTCATCAAGCGGAGAAGCAACCTGGAACTAAGGACGAATTTCCTGGGAGTGAGAACAATTAATCGCCGAACTTCAAAAGTTGTAGGTGCCCGTATATATATGAAATAAATAGTTTAATTGTATACAAGTAATAATTGATAAATACATAATGTTTTATGGATAATATGAGAAATTTTCTTTTTGATAAACTGTGAGTGATGAATATGAAAGGATGAGACAAAGGATTTGTAACCAACTGACACACTGTATGCATATATGGAAGATGGTTTTTATGTTTTGTATGTCCTGTTTGTATGTTTGTATCAAAAATAACTTTTTTATAAAAAAAAAAAAGTTGTAGGTGCCCCATCACTGGATGTTTTTAAGAAGAGATTGGACAAACATTTGTCAGAAAAGGTATAAGGTTGGACTAGAAGACCTTCAAGGTCCCCTCCAACTCTGTTGCATCCAACGTAGCCAGACCCACAGCTGTCCACATGCTAACACCTCCTTCTACCGTGTTTCCCCGAAAATAAGACCTACCCCAAAAGTAAGACCTAGCACTATTTTCTAAACCTGCCCTAATATAAGACCTACCCCGAAAATAAGACCTAGTGTAACTCTCCAGTTCCAGGAAGACTTTTCAGGGAGCAACCGTGCACCCACGAAACACCCCCACACACACTCACACCCACTATTTGGCACCATAAATATATAAGACCTACCCCAAAAATAAGACCTAGTGTGTTTTTGGGAGCCAAAAAAAATATAAGGCAGTGTCTTATTTTCGGGGAAACACGGTATATCGGAAGGGACTATCAAGATATCCTTACCGGATTGTCTCTTGGAAGTTGGCCTTGCCTAGACGATCGGCCAGCAATGTCTTCAGGTCTCCCCAATACAGCACTGGATCAGACGGGGGATTGTTGGCTTCTGAGTATTCCGACGGAGTGAAGACTTTCCGTGACGCTGCGCCATTGCTACAGTCTGGTGCTGGTGGCATCCGGGCACGCAAACTTATGTAGCCAAACAAAAATCCTGCAAAAGGTGAGCAGATGGAAGGCATCGGGGTTGAACAGGTGAAGGTGTCACATCAGAAAGGACAGCACAATTCGCACGCATCTGCATTGTTGGAAAGATCGCAAGGCAATTGGACTCGCTTCGTTTTTGTCTTGGAATTCCTTTCGCTTCCCATCCAAGAAGCGCCTTCTGAAGTTGGAAGAAGGGAAACGTTTTCCAGGGAAAAACCCAAGGAAGTCCAGCTGCCTTTGGGGGTGGGGGTGGTGGGAGAAAAGCACCTTTGGGACATCCATGGCCTGGATGACTGAGAATCTCCACAGACGTTCTTGAAAAGATGTTATGTTTTTGTCTTAATATAAAAATACAGATAAAAATAAAGACAGTGGAAAATAGGGGGAAAGTGGGATAGCGTGAGAAAAAAAAAAGGAATAAAAAGCAGCGACTTCCAACTTCTTTCAATGCAGTTCACTTACTTAATAGAATTATGCCCTCAACTTCTTTAAAAACAGCAAATGTAAATGCCATTTATGTAACGATAACCTACCTAAGAACAACACAATGCTATGGAGAACTCCGTGATTTTTTTAAAAAAGTTGGCCTGGCAGTATTTATTTTTATTGGTTTTATATACCGCCCTTCTCCCCAAAGGGACTCAGGGCGGTTTACAGGACATTAAAAAAACATACAATACAAATGTACTTCCCCGATGGGGGAAGTGAGGCGGGATATGAATTTAAATAAATAAATAAATAAATAAATATTAAAATAAAATTAAACTCAATTAAGCCCCACCCATATCAAATTTTAAAAATTTAAGAACAATGGTTAAAAACGATAATTCCAATCAAAAAATTTAAAATATCTCATGGGGATAGATCGGCTTGCTTAAACAGCCATGTTTTAAGGGCGCGGCGAAAGGCTCTCAGGTCGGGGACAATCTGGATCTCTACCGGTAGCTCATTCCAGAGGCAGGGGCAGCCACAGAGAAGGCCCTCACCCTGGGGGCCGATGGCCGACATTGTTTGGCCGACGGCACCCTGAGGAGGCCAACCCTGTGGGCCCGCACTGGTCAGTGGGAGGTTGTCATCGGCAGTAGGTGGTCTCACAAGTACCCTGGGCCTAAGCCCAGGGTACAGGTAGCCCTTGACTATACGGCCACAACTGACCCCCAACGTTTCTGTTGCTAAGTGAGACTGTGCCTTTAAGGGCCTTGGGTGGCTCAGGCTGTTAATTGCCTGCACTTAAGTTCCAGCTGCCTACAACTGCTGTAGGCTCCAATCCCACCAGGCTCAAGGTTGACTCAGCCTTCCATCCTCTCGGGGTAGGTAAATTGAGGAGCCAAGATTGTTGGGGGCAATTAGCTGACCTTGTAAAAACGCCGCTTAGTAATAAGCAGGCATATACAATGGAAGGAAGGCTATTGCTGAGCGCACTGGGTTGCGCTCCAAAAATTGTAAGCCACCCTGAGTCTTCGGAGAAGGGCGGCATATAAATGTAATTAAAAAAAAAAGTGAGTTTGGCCCAATTTTGCAGTTTCTGGCCACAGGTGAGTGAATCACTGCAGTTGTTCACACTGCTGTTTGTTAAGTGAATCTGGCTTCCACCCACTGACTTTGCTCGCCAGAAGGTTGCGAGAGGCGACCACGTGACCCTCTCCATTAAGGTTTCTCAGCAGCCAATCGCGCCTCTGCTCAACTTACCTATTAGGAACAGGAGGGCCGCCCCGCCACCCACGCAGCACAGGTGCCGATGCCTTCTGGACTTGGCTTTCCCGGGGGGCAGGTGGTCGATCATGCCGTTCTCCCCTGCCTCCTCTTCCTCGGCCGAGAGCTTCATTTCCACGCGGCTGCTATCCCCATCTGGCTGCCGGGCCAAACTGAAGCGAGTATAGGAGAGGGGCTCCGCTCCGAACTGGAGAGGGGAGATTCGATCGCATGAGTGGGGAAAAAAGAAAGAAAGTTACCCTTTCTTGCACAAAAATGACACAATCTCGCTTCCTGCGATGCAGGATGAGGCTCACAAGCGCTAGCGGGCTGGAAGGAACAGCTGACAAAATGGATGGATGGACCTTTATGGGCTTCTGAGGTTTGGGGTTTGAGATGCGATGTAGTGAGCTTTGTGTCTTTTGCTATTCTGATGGTGGTGGGTAAATCCTGTATGTCCTAAAGGTCATGTCCTGTTCTTGGGGGAATGTACATTCAGAAGGAGAGCACATCTTTTCTCCTTCTGTCCTGGCCACTTTTTACAGAGGCACGATGGAGAACGTTTTAACACACCGCATCCCTGTTTGGTTTGGTGGCAACAGCACCTGAGATAGAAAGTCCCTACAGAGAGTGGTGAGGACAGCGGAGAAGATTATAGGAAGCTCACTTCCCGTTATTCAGGATTCTGCTTACAAGCGCTATGTGCTTAGAGCCCAAAGCATTGTTAAAGACCCCACACACACCCACTTCACGGTCTGATTCCGTTGCTCCCCTCTGGGAGGAGGTTTCGAAGTATTTCTAGCAGGACTACCAGATCCTGGAACAGCTTTGTTCCCTAGGCCACCCGTCTGGCAAACTCACAAGATTCGTTTCTCTTGCGATGTACATGTATATATTCAAACTAGACTGTGGTGTTTCTCCATGTCCTGTAATATATGTTGGTACATGCATATTTTTGTATTTATTTATTTTGTCATGTTTATGTAGTGTATATTAGAGGTGACAACCCTTTGAGAGCTGGATGCAACGAAATTTCATTTTAATGTGCGCTGATTAGTGTACATTCAAAATGGCAATAAAGTTATTCTAAAGTCTCTTATTTTTATTTTAATCCTAACTGAGCAGGAAGGCCTGTGGGTTGACCCAGGTACAGGTGGTCCTCAACTTACGCCAGAACAGAATCCAACATTTACATTGCTAAGCAAGAGAGTGGAGTTGGGCCCCATTTTACAACCAGAGCTGTTATGTGAATCACTGCGGTTGCTAAGTGAATCATGCAGTTATTAAGAAAATCTGGCTTCCCCCATTGACTGTGCTGGTCAGCTGGGAAGGTTTATAAATAGTGACCTCAGGACACTGCACTGGTCATAAATGCAGATAGTCCTTGACTTACAACAGTTTGTTTAGCAACCGTTCAGTCACAACGGCATTGAAAAAAGTGACTTACGACCATTTTTCACACTTGTGACCATTGCGTGCACCCGTTGTCAGAGTTTTGACACACTGGTACATACACTCCCTAGAGAGAGGCACCTGGTTCCCACTTTCAGCATTTAAGATGCTGCTAAATAATCATCTCTTCCCCCTTAATATTCTTATCTTAAATTTTATATTAAATTGTGTAACTTGTTTGTATGTCATTATGCAGTTTTTGTCTTGGTTAGTTTCTTAGCGATTAGCCCAAAGTCACCCAGCTGGCTTTTGCAGGACTAGAACTCACCATCTCCTGGTGATTGGCCCAAAGTCACCCAGCCAGTTTTCATGGCTAAGGTGGGACTAGAACTCTGTTTTCTAGTTTTTAGCTTGGCGTCTTCGCCACTAGAACAAACAACTGGCTCTCTTTTATTTTATCTCTCTATTGTGTTAGAGTCACAGGAGCCAAAACAGTTCCCTCTGCACACATTTCAACAGCCCTGAAATGAAGCTAGGATTCAATTAAAGATTGCCTCATTGTTCTTGCTGCCTGGAGCGCTTCTCAGGGGCTAGTTAATTACATTGTGGTCTGACATACTCTCAGCTAGCTTCCTGTAGGAGTAAAAATCAGGCAGACCAGTTTGCTGGTTAGCCAATAAACATTCAGCAATTTTAAGCAGGCCTCCTTAACCACATGCCAATTGGCAAAGCAAAGTGGGGCCACCTGCAATGGCTTCTTGATTGCAAGAGGTCCTTGAGTTACAACAGCAATTGGGTGTGCAATTTCCTTTGCTAATGTAGGCAAAATGTGTGACATCATATCGTTGTAGTTGTTGTATCATTGTTGTTAGCGAGGAATCTTGGATCATTAAGGGGCACCTCCTTGTAACTCCCAGCCAGCTTCCAACAACCAAGACAGTGAGGAAGCCAACGGAAAGTTGCAAGTCCCGGGTGGTAGGCCAGCAGGCAGGCAAGTGACTACTGACTTAGACTTAGAATAACTTTAATGTCACTAATCGGCATACATTAAAATGAAATTTCACTGCATTCTGCTTTCAAAGGGTAACTACCTCCAATATACACTACATAAACATGACAAAATAAAAATTATGCATATACCCACATATATTATAGGACATGGAGAAACAACACAGTCTAGTTCAGATGGACACATGTACATGGCGAGAGAAACGAATCTTGTGAGTTTGCCAGATGGATGGCTTAGGGAACAAAGCTGATCCAGGATCTGGTAGTCCTGCTAGAAATACTTTGAAACCTCCTCCCAGAGGGGAGGCAACAGAAACAGACCGTGAAGGGTGTGTGTGTGTGGGTCTCTCATGATGCTTTGAGCTCTAAGCACACAACGCTTATAAGCAGCATCCTGAATGACAGGAAGCAAGCTTCCTATAATCTTCTCTGCTGTCCTCACCACTCTCCGTAGGGGCTTTCTATCTGAGGCACTGGGTGGGAGAGGGCTCAAGGGGTGCACAGAGGGGTGAGGAGGAGCAGCATGAGTACAGCTGGGTGTGGAGAGAGCTCATGCCAGATGAGTGAGGGTGCATGGGTGGCTAGGCAGGTACCGTATGGGCACAGCAATGTTTGGGGAGGGGGTGCAAGTGGCTGGTGAATGCAGAGAGGCTGAAGAAGGGGGCATGGGGTGGGCTTCCCCAAGCGACTTGCTACCTTCCCCACTGGCTTTGCTTATGGGTTGTCAAGGAAGGTTGCATATCACACATGGTCACGCGTGCTTCAACCCTAAGTGCCAGCTGGTTGCCAAGTGCCCAGATGGTGATCACATGATCACAGAAGCGCTGAGACAGTCAGAACTTTGAGGACCAGTCATAACGGTCGCTGAACAAGGGGCAGCTAACCAAGGACTATCTGTCTACAGCAATGGGTTGAAAACAGATGACAAATGGGGGTAAAGTGCGTAACGACAATGTTATTCTAATCTTATTCTGTCATATTCTTTCTTACATACACAAACATCCTTACCATGTTAAATATTGCTTTCCTGGCGTGATCCATAATTCCAGATTTCTTCAGCTACTTAACTGGAACCTAGAAGCCAGAAAACACAGCAACTTAGCAATGCTTCATTGGCATGAAAATTAATTTACAAAGGAACAGCTACCAGGCCTCTAGAAAGAATTGATTTGTTTAATAATGCAATTTTATTTGATCATTGTGACCCACCCTGTGTTGTACATGTTCAATGTACATCTTGTACATTAGATTACATGAAGGCTAAAACATATAAAAAACGTTTGCAGGAACTGAATATGGCTAATGAAAAGAAAGACTAAGCAGTCTTCCAATGTTTGAGGGGCTGCCCCAAAGAAGAGGGGGCCAAGCTATTCCCCAAAGCACCTAACGGCAGGACAAGAAGCAACGGATGGAAACTAATCATAATAAATTAAATAAATAAAATAATCAAGGAGAGAAGCAACCTGGAATTAAGGAGAAATTTTTTTTTATTTTTATTTTATTTTTAATTAAATTTATATGCCGCCCTTCTCCAGAGACTCAGGGCAGCTTACAATTTTTGGATACAACCCAATGCGCTCAGCAATAGCCTTCATTCCATTGTATATGCCTGCTTATTACTAAGCAGCATTTTTACAAAGTCAGCTTATTGCCCCCAACAATCTTGGGTCCTCAATTTACCTCCCCCGAGAGGATGGAAGGCTGAGTCAACCTTGAGCCTGGTGGGATTCGAGCCTACAGCAGTTGTAGGCAGCTGGAACTTAAGTGCAGGCAATTAACAGCCTGAGCCACCAAGGCTCTTATTTCCTGACAGTCAGAACCGTTAAGCAGTGGAAGGACTTGCCTCTAGAAATTGTGGGTGCTGCAACACTGGAGGCTTTTAAGAAGGGACTGGACAACCATTTTTCTGAAATGGTGCAGGGCCTTTTGCTTTAGCAGGGGGGGCTTGGACTAAAAGACTTCCAAGGTCCCTTCCAACTGTATTATTTTGTTAAACAATATTAGAACCTGGCATCTATTTCCCATAGATTCAGCAACCACGCCCTTCTGCTCCTGCAGTTACTGTATTATAAATAATGCGGTTTCCAGACATTAGCTCATGTCCATTGTAGTAGTAAAGGCTTACTGACATTATGCTAACAATAACCTGTCAACTGCCAGAAAGCGGAACACTTCTGCAGCCAGTAACCACGCTCTCGACTTGATATAGAAAATAGGACCCAACCCAGGGCATAAATCTAAACTTTAAGGGTGCGAACAATTTCACAACAGCAATGCAAACATGGGCAGCCCAGGCATGAGGCTTCAACTCCCCCGTGTAGCGGGGGTAACCTTCAGCAAAATCTACATTTAGAAAAGAGTTTTTTCCATTCACATTCCCCATTGTAAACCCCACTCGTGCGATCGGCCTGGATTGACCATGGGGGGGCGGGTGGTTTTATAGCATTGTTTATAACTGTAATTTTAATTGTTTTTAATGTAGTTTTTGTAACTTAGACTTGTTTTTATTTAATATCTTTTTATTGTATATGTGGGTCTTTTTATATGTTCGCCGCCCTGAGTCCCTCGGGAGAAGGGCGGCTTACAAGTCTAATAAAATAATAATAATAATAATAAAATAATATGCAAACGTGGGACAGCTGAGGAGCTGATGTCCAACCAGGCACAGTCTTATTAACAACGAACTGTGCTAAATAGGAAATATAACAAAATCAACATAAAAGTAGATTTGGGACAAATTCTGGGGATTAAAAGATCTCGATAAAAGCAGGATTAGCACTAGAAACAGAGCAGTGGAGAACAAACACTCGTACACGTCTGTTTCTCATCTCAGGTTTTTGCCAATTTGAGCATTTCAAGGCATACAGCTGAGTGCTATCTAGTTACTCAGAAGAGAACAAATTGCTTTTAAATTGCAATTATATAATCTCACAGTGTGCCTTAGACAAACACCGCTGATTAAGTTCCTTGGCTTCCTCTTCCCTTAATTCTTACTAGACAGTGATTTGCAGGTAGTCCTTGACATGACCACAATTGAGCCCAGGAATTCTGTTGCTAAGCAAGGCAGTTGTTCTGCCCCATTTTATGGCTTCTCTTGCCACAGCTGTTGGTTGAGAATTGCAGTGTTTCCCTGAACATTGCAATTGTTAAGTTAGTGATGGGTTTGTACAGTGAATCTGGCTTCCACACTCCTCAGAAGGTCACAAAAGGGGATCACATCATCCTGGGACGCTGGCAACCGTCGTAAATATGAGCCAGTTGCCAAGTGTCTAAATTCGGATCATGTAAGCCACAAGGATGCTGCAAATGGTGCGAAAAATGGCCATGAGCCACTTCTGTCTGTGCGGCTGTAACTTTGGTCACTGTTAAGTCAAGGACTACCTGGATTAAAATACTAAAGTAAGTCCATCTTGCTGTGGTATGGAGGTTACCAAAGTGTTGTCTTCCTTGATTTAACTTGGTTTATTTTTGAAAAATTGGTTTTATCGGATGCTGCTTTGAATATAGTCCTTTACACTTTTTTTTGGGGGCCCTCAGGGGTCTGAACCAGCCATTGTTTGAGGGGTTGGTGGGACTGCCTGTTTTCCCACCCCTACTTTTTTTGGGAGGGGTATTGACTTACTACAAGTAGTCCTCAACTTACAACAGTTCATTTAGTGACCAAAGTTACAACTGAAAAAAGGGACTTATGACCATTTCCCACCCTCTACGACCGCTGCAACATTTCCCCCCCATGGTCACATGATCAAAATTTGGATGCTTGGCAACCGACTCATAGTTATGACGGTCGCAACGTCCCAATGATCCCCTTTTGCGACCTTCTGACCAGCAAAGTCAATGGGGGAAGCTGGATTCAGTGAACATACCAACATAGCTGCAGGGATTCACTTGACAACAGTGGCAAGAGATGTCATAAATGGGGGCAAAATTCACGTAACCGAGGTCGCATTTGGCAACAGAAATGTTGGCTTCAGATGAAGTTGCAAGTTGAGGACTACCAGTCTTATATTATAACTTCTCTCCTTCTGTATGTTGTCATAACTCGAGGACTCCCTGTATTATTCCCAGCTGCTCTGCCTAACATTTTAAACAAGGGTTTTTTGTTTTTAAATTCGCATTTATATGCCGCCCTTCTCCGGAGACTCAGGGTGGCTTACAATTTTTTGGGAGCACAACCTAATGCGCTCAGCAATAGCCTTCCTTCCATTGTATATGCCTGCTTATTACTAAGCGGCGTTTTTACAAGGTCAGCTAATTGCCCCCAACAATCTTGGCTCCTCAATTTACCTACCCCGAGAGGATGGAAGGCTGAGTCAACCTTGAGCCTGGTGGGATTCGAGCCTACAATAATTACAGGCAGCTGGAGCTAAGTGCTAGGCGTTTTAACAGCCTGCACCACCAAGGATTGACTTTCAGCCAGTTCTGCATAAGATACATTAAGTGCTGCCTTTTATAGCAGCTCATGAGGTCGATTGTGTCCTGCACCAAATTGTCCTGACTTAAAATTCCCAATGCTCCTATTTCAGACCCTGGTTTTTTTTTTTAATCCAAACTTGTACACGTTCTTGGATTTTGGTACCTGAAAAGGCAAACCCTGAAAAGGAAGCTACAACTACATGTAGTCGCTGACTTACAAGTTCATTTAGTGACCGTTCAAAATTACAATGGCACTGAAAAAAGGGACCTAGGAACATTTCCCACACTTATGACCATTGTAGCATCCTTGTGGCCACCTGATTAAAATTCAAACTTAACATTTGTAACTTAGCATTTGCAGTGTTTCACTTAACGGTGGCAGGAAAGGTCGTAAAATGGGGCCAAATTGACTTAATTCTTTCACTTAGCAACCAGCTTTGGGCTCAAATGCAAGGTTTAACTCACTTCCACGCTTTGCTCCTTCCAAAAAAAAAAAAACCCCAAAAAGGTATTTAAATGTTTGCATATTTAGAATCAATGTAATGAGAGCATTTTTACAGCTAAATGAGAAGCCGCTCTTAAGTTGCAGGCAATGATAAGAAATCTTAATTCTTGGCAAGCTCAGTGCCTGCACATGTTCTGGCTAGAACAGATTAACCGTTTCAAGGAAAACTGGATGTTTTCTGGCTAATTTGGACTGCTATGCATGAGATATGAAGCAAATCAGACCCCACCTTTTCAGGAGAAGATATGAAGAAATAGGCCACTGCAAATTTGAGGCAATGTAATACTTCACAGATTAAAAATTGAATAAATACAAATGAAACATACAGTCTCTTTTGTAGCAACCCTTTGAGATTTATCTTTACTTTCTAGAAGGTATTAAAAAGCTTCATACTTTTTATATGGTCTTGCCTAATTATCTGAACAAGTAACAAATGTAAAATTACTGCTAAGGAAGCAGCAAACCGAGTTTTTCTATTTCCCTTCAAGATTAGCTAAAATAAGGAACTCTAATTTGTATTTATGTACAAATAAGACAAAAGTGTTCATGGATCGCTGAGAAATTATCTTTGATAATGTATTACACTGTATTAACTGCCCAAATTGTTCTTTGTTGCAAGGTAAGTTTTTTAAAAATGCAAACAATAAGTATTTGACTGGATTGGTGTGCATACTTATAGAACTGTTGAAATAAAAAAGCACAACATTCTGTAGATAAAACTACTATCGTATTAGATCCAAGAAAGCACTCCTGATAGAATGTTTAAACATATTTGTAGCGTTGTAGTGGGTTAACTTCCAACAGTAGAGAGTGAGTGTGTGTATATACATATATAGCATTTATGCTACTTCCTCAATAAGTTCTAAAGCAACTTACTTCCTCCATAGGTTTTAATTTTACCAGTTGGTAATATTTAAAGATAAATTTCCTAAAGGGGAGACTTAAATTAAGTCTCATGTACAAATCTATTTGTTAGAGTCAGCCCCCATGTCTGCAACTCCACAAAATTTAGGTTGACACTAAATTCTATTTTCCATTCAAGTGTTATCAAGTGTACTATAAATGATGCATATAAGGAAAAATTGCTTCTCCCATATATAGAGCTAGTCTTAGCAATGATTAAGAAAGGAAAATTAAGGTTATAGTGGACAATTCAAGTGCTGACTCAGGAGGCAGTCGTAGGAAAAGGCAAGCAGCATGATGGAAATGAGGGAAAAATAAGGGGGGGGTGTCATTCATAGCTTTAAACATCATTAAATTTTGTTTTCTTCCACAAGGAAATACATATAGGCATAGCAAGAAACAGTTCCTAAAATATTATAAACCAAGAACAAATCTAATCATTCTGATTAGAAGCAAACTAATCTTTAAAAACATTCTAACATTAAAAAGAGAGGGTGGGCATAGGATACTAAAGATGTAGTTTCTTTAGGTTAGCTTTATAGCTTTAATTTTAAAATTAGTTTTTTATAATGCAAGCTAAACTGATATAATTTAGTTCATTTTATAATAAACTTGATAATTATGTTAAATGGGGTTTAGATTTTTATCCCTTTTATTTTTTATAAATAACTCAAGGCTGAAAAAGTCTCCAATATGTCTTTTCCCCACAAAACAACCCAGCGAGGTAGGAAGGACTGGCCCAAAGTCACTTAACCAGCTTTCCCGCCTAAGGCAGGATTAAACACTAACCCGGTTTCCTGGTTCCTCGCCTGGGGGGACAATGAAAGCGGCTTTCAAATTCGTTTAAAGTTGCTAAATCATGGCTTAGAAGCCCAACAATGTTAATTTACTCAGTAAAACCATCAGTCACTACTGCACTTCATTTGCAGCAACCACCAAAGCCTAGGGCTCATTGAGACCTTCCTCTTTTAAGACATTAAAAGCAATTCCAATATTTAACTCCTCCTGTCCGGGAGTCGAATTTCCGCAACATCAGAGGACAAAGAGGTCACTCGCAAGCTACCAGCCATTATGGCAGGAGAGGAAAATTTAACTTTAAAAAGCACCTCAAGCCAGTGGAGCAAACTGTGGCTCAAGAAGGAAGTAAACCCCGCAATGTCACAGAAACAAGAAAAGGCAGGTTCCCACCACGTGCCTGAATCCAATACAAGCTTTAATCAAACCAACATATAGATTTTTAAAAAGATACTTTCCTAGGGGATGGGTGGATGGAAATTAGGTGCAAAATGCATCATTTTGGACACCTTCATACAATGATATGTTAATACCTTGGCAACTTTTTAAGAACTGGGGACTCCAACTCCCAGAATTCCCCAGCCAGCGCAGCTTTTAAGAGAAGGGTCTTCCAACTTGGCAAATTTAAGACTTGTGGACTTCAACTCCCAGGAATTCCGGGAGTTGAAGTCCACAAGTCTTAAACTTGCCAAGTTGGAAGACCCTTCTCTTAAAAGCTGCGCTGGCTGGGGAATGCAATAGCATAAGGCAAGAAGGTCCAACCTTGGCAACTTTTAAGACCTGGGGACTCCAACTCCCAGAATTCCCCAGCTAGCACAGCTTTTTTATGACTTGGGGACTCCAACACCCATAATTCTGGGAGTTGGAGTCTCCAAGTCTCAAAAGTTGCCAAGGTTGGACCTTGCCTTATGCTATTACAAGCCGCCCAGAGACACTTTTGTATAGCATATAGATATAAATTAGGCGCTTATAATACATATTAAGGTGCTTATTCGATTGGGGGGGGGTCTTGCCCTCCAAGGAGCGAAGCGGCAACCGGGAGCCCCCGGGCTCATCCTCCTCCTTCCTCCAAAGTGAGCATGCGGCTGGGCTGAATCTGCTCCGACGCATGTGGCGGCCATCCAAACGCTCCACGCCGCGCGAGCCTCCCCACCCACCCCGTCCACGCGAGGCCTGTCCTCTTTCTGGCCAGTCCTGGGGCAGGGGCTGCTTGGAGAGACACCCTCTCCCCGCTTCCCGGCGTCCAAAATGGCCTCGCCAAAAGCACATGGTGCAGGCCGCAGCAGCCGGGGCTTTGCGGCGGCTTTCTTCCTCCTCTCCCTCCCCCGGGCAAAGCTTCCCTCCCGTCCAGGCGGGTCCCGCAGTCAAAAGGGGACCATGCAATAAAGGCGTGCATGGTCGCATTTCTACGTGCATGCATGCAAACACCCTCCCGCCCGCCAAAATCTGCTCCGGCGCGCGGTACTTCACCAACCCCGGCTGGTTCTTCCCCGCGAAGGGCAGCTAGTTCAGCGCGATACGTGACAACCGCAGGCCCCGCCCTTCCCCGCAGTCCCCGCCCTTGCGTAACCTCACCAGCAAGCGAGGAGGACAATCACCGCTTCCTTGTGTCTCCCACCACTGCACGCGGTCCTCCAGCGGCGTGCATATATATAAGCGGAGACGCCGGCCAATCAGAGCGCCGCCTTTCGCCGCTCGCGCCAACCGCCCGTCGCTGATTGGCGGCAGGCTCCGCGCCCCCTCGTCCAATCCCCTTCTTCTCCCAATCTCCCCTCCCTCCCGTCAGGTTACATGAGGAGGGGCGGGACTGCTAGGATTGGCAGCTGGCCCGACCTATCGGTCACCCTGGTGGGTAATCAGACCTCCGCATTTCGCCGCTCGCGCCCCCAACCCCACCCACCCACCCACGGCAAGTTCCATGCAGGGGGCGGGACTATTAGGATTGGCAGCCTGCCGGCCTATCGTTCACCCTTTCCGAGGGCAATGGGAATGGTAGTATGAGTCCTTTAGCGACCCTTGGGAAGGGGAGGATTAAATGTATTCCTCATGTTCAACAATATAACGTCACAATGAGAAATGGACACACGTGGGTCACGGGGCTCCAGCCTGTCAGAGGTGGGAGGGAACCAAATGTGGCGGGAAACGTGGGACAGAAATCACCTCAGGCCCAAGAGGCGCCTTCTCGTGAAAGTACACCTTCATCTCGATTGGCATTGCCGTCGGCCAATCAGGAGGCGGGAGAGGGTGGGAAAAGGCTTTTGACGGCTGGAGAGGGGGCGGAGCAAAGCAAGAAGGCGGGAAATAAGCCCAGGCTGGATGGGGGTCATTCGATATGTCGATATACCAATTTTTTAATCCCAAAAATATTTTTAATAGAAGCAAAAATGAAATGCCTCACCAATTTCAAATACCAAACGTGCATCACAAAGTAACTCGTTAATTACAAGCTGGGAGAGACACACAAACATAGAAATGAGCTGCAATTAATTAAAGATCCAATGATTAAACATTCCTGATTGCAAAAGCCCCATCATATCTCTAATGGCTGCCTTCTATTTAATCCCAACTGGATTAGGAATTGGAAAATTCCCAGGCAGGTTGGAGCCAATGGAATGTCCAACGGTTTCTGAAATTTTAAGATGAGTTGACTTCCATTCCCAGAATTCCCCATTCAGCTGTGCATTTTAGGATAGCCAAACTTGCAAAACACTTTTAAATAACATTTGTGTTTGCAACAAAAGGAAACAGTTATAAGCTACTTCAGTTTTCTTTTGCAAGAATTTCCACAGAAGATGATCACAAGTTGTTCTTAACCAAATTATTTTCAAATCAACATCTCATATGTTTTCCCCATGTTTTATCCAACCGCAGGAAGTAAAAGTGCAATATGATTTCAAAACAAAATAAAGCAAGGCTTCTATGCCTATTGAATGTTTTAAACCATGGTTTGATTCACCACAACTGTGCTGCCCAGCCAGCATGCTCTAAGAGGGGTGGACTTCAACTCCCAGAATCCCCCAGCCAGCATGCTTTAAGAGGGATGGACCAACTCCCAGAATCCCCAGCCAGCATGCTTTAAGAAGGATGGACCACTCCCAGAATCCCCCAGCCAGAATGCTTTAAGAGGGATAGACCTCAACTCCCAGAAACCCCCAGCCAGAATGCTTTAAGAGGGGTGGGCTTCAACTCCCAGAATCCCCCAGCCAGAATGCTTTAAGAGGGGTGGGCTTCAACTCCCAGAATCCCCCAGCCAGAATGCTCTAAGGGGTGGGCTTCAACTCCCAGAATCCCCAGCCAGAATGTTTTTAGAGGGGTGGACACCAACTCCCAGAATCCCCCAGCCATCATGCTTTAAGAGGGGTAGAACTCAACTCCCAGAATCCCCCAGCCAGCATGCTTTAAGAGGGTGGACACTCAACTCCCAGAATCCCCCAGCCATCATGCTTTAAGAGGGTGACCCAACTCCCAGAATCCCCCAGCCAGCATGCTTTAAGAGGGATAGACCTCAACTCCCAGAATCCCCCAGCCAGCATGCTTTAAGAGGGGTGGGCTTCAATTCCCAGAATCCCCCAGCCAGCATCCTTTAAGATGGCTGGACTCCACAAAATCTTAAAACTGCTGAAGTCAGATGCCCCTGTTCTAACCCCCCCAAACCCCCGAAGGCCCAGTTATCAAGGGACCAGAACATCATTTTTTTTTAATTATTTATTGTCTCCTGTTTTATCAGATTTCTCATTATAAATAAATAAATAAATCATTTCCATCATTTTGGCAGAAACTTCACAAGGTCAAGGAGAAGCAATTTGGGGAGGGAGGGAAAAATATCCCCCAGACATCAAAACAAACTGTTGGCAAGGCAGTTGTGAAGGTCTAGCAATTTGGGCGCCCCAAGGTTACACACCAGGTCCTGCTTTTCCAATCTTTGTTTGTACAAAGCAATCAAATATTTGGGCCCAGCCCTTCCACTGAAAATTTACTCAGAAACACTGAGGGTCACGAACAGCTCTGGCGCCTTGTTTACCAGAAAATAGGCGTCTACGTGCCAACTGAAGAAGTGTGCAATATTGGGATTAAAAACGGACAAAGGTATCTTGGAGTATTGCACACCTCTGTTTGGAATCAGGCAGCACGTAGAACCAGGTCAATCATAAACTTAATTCCTGCCTTTGTATCACAGGCTTGGTTGGCTTTCAACTAGAGTATTATTATTATTATTATTTCCTGTTTCAGCTAAGTAGTGCAAATAAACTCAGCCTGAATGATATGTTTCTGATGCGGAACCCCCAAAATTAATTCCTTAGGATAAATGGGTGGTGGGAATGCAGCGTGAAACAGGTTGGCTTTCATCTTTCGTCAGCACGCATGTAGTTATGGGAAGTCCTCGACTTAGAACAGTTCATTTAGTGACTGTTGGAAGTTACAACGGCACTGAAAACAGTAGAAACAGATTAACAGAGTTGGAAGGGACCTTGGAGGTCTTCTAGTCCAACCCCTTGCTCAAGCAGAAGACCCTATATACCATTCCAGACATATGCGTGTTTGGAGTGCTTAATATGTACCCTGCATCCTTGCCTTCTGGATGTTTGGGTGAGAAGTCACATCCGTCCATTGCGGAGAGCAGGGAAGCACAGCACATCGGAATGATGGGCTAGGAAATGGTTAGGACCCCTGACAACTTGCTTCCAATCTTCCAGCAGAAACTCCAACCTGGTATTTCTCAACCTTGGAAACTTTGAGAGAGCTGGACGTCAACTCCCAGAATTCCCCAGCCAGCATGATTTAAGTGGGGTGGACTTCAACTCCCAGAATTCCTCAGAATACATGATTTAAGAGGGGTGGACCTCAACTCCCAATATCCCCAAGCCAGCATGGTTTAAGAGGGGTGGACTTCCACTCCCAGAATTTCCCAGCCAAAATGCTTTAAGATGGTGGATTTCAACTCCCAGAATCCTGCAGCCAGAATGCTTTAAGATGGGTGGACTTCAACTCCCAGAATTCCCCAGCCAATATGCTTTAAGATGGGTTGATTTCAACTCCCAGAATCCCCTAGCCAGCATGCTTTAAGATGGGTGGATGTCAACTCTAGGGAATTCTGGGAGTTGCAGTCCACCCATCTTAAAGTTGCCAAGCTTGAAGCACACAGCAAAGCTTCCTAGGCCTCCTCAGGAGGACCATGCCTTTAAATCTCTCACAGGTGCCTTTATCCCACAAGCAGGAACTGAAAGCTGCTAACAATTAAAGCCCAATTTAAGAGAAGTGAAAGAGGAAGGACAGACCGCAACAATGGTGTGGAAACAAACAGCCCCATCTGGCAAGGGTAATTAGTCATGTGCAGTTGAAAAGAAAAAGGGAACCTTTAAGGCTAAAAAAAAATTGGGAATAATTTCCCCTTTTAATTGCTAAGAAAATTGCAGGGGCTTTTTCTGATGGTGCAAAGGTAAGTCTGCTTAGCTGAGGGACCACCCAGTATTTTTGCACACTAAAAAAAAGAAAACCAGGTGTTCCTCTGCTCACTGCAAAGCCACTGTAAATAATAGTTAAAGTATTAATCAGAGCCCAGGAAAATCCCTGCTGAATTGTTCTACTGAATAAACTGGAGCCTCCTTATTTTTATCTCTTTTCTTTTCTCACTCTTTCACCCCCCACCTTAATTTTTTAAAGAAACTTTTTAGTAGAACAGCCATGAGGAGGGAAGTGGTCCTCGACTTAAAACCACAAACTGAGCCCAGACGGTAGGATGTGTGTATTTACGATGGTTGCTGTGCCCCTTTTTTACGACCGCCATGGGATCCTCTTTTACGACCTTCTGACAAGTTGAATCTGGATTCCCCACCATTGACTTTAATTATCAGAAGTTTGCCCCAAACAGATCAGTGAAATGCTGGAGATGTAACCATAAGCAAGGAACTTACTTTCACATCTGGTGGACCTGCCCTAAAGCTAGGAAATAGTGGCGAAAAGTAAAGAATTGGTTAGAAGAAATTAGTAAACAAAAAATTGAGATGAAACCAGCACTAGTTTTATGGGCATACTAAAACAAAATATCTGCAAAAAAAATGCAATATATTATGATAGATATAACAGCAGCCAAAATTGCCTTCGCTCAAAACTGGAAACAAGATGACACTCCCTTAGACGTAATGGTAATAAGAAAGGTTCTTAAATGTGCAGAGATGAATAGGTTAACTATGGAGTTAAAAGACAGAGAATAAACGGAATACTATAAGATCTGGAATGTATGGTACCAGTGGTTAGAGAACAGATGTAAAGTTGTTACATGAACAAATAACAGATCACAGATAATAAGAGTTGAAAGGGACCTTGTAGATCATCTAGTCCACCACCCCCGCCCAAGCGGGAGACCCTACACCATTTCTGACAAATGACAGTCCAATCTTTTCTTGAAAGTCTCAAGTGATGGCGCCCCACAACTTCCAAGGGCAACTTCTGTTCCGTGGGTTGATTGTTCTCCCTGTCAGAAAGTTTCTTATTTCCAGGTTGAATCTCTCCTTGTTCAGTTTCCATCCATTATTCCATGTCTGGCCTTCGGGTGCCTTGGAAAATAGCTTGACCCTTCCTCTCTGTGGCAGCCCCTCAAATCTTGGAAGACTGCTATCATGTCTCCCTTGGTCCTTCTCTTCCCTCGACTAGCCAAGCCCAGTTGAGGTTTATTAGGAAATATAAACCAGGTTTTGTAAAAGTTGAGACTTGCTCGAAAAGGAATGATGTGAATTTGTAATCATAGTCCAATAATGATTCGATAATAATATGATATCAAGAGGACAGTAGCTTTACACATTATGAAATGTAACATAAAATTAAGAGAGAATGACTATTGATATCGAACACCAAAGATATGCACCAACCAACACACTGAAAGAAGATTTTATTTTGTGTTTTGTGTTTTTGTATTTGTTTTTGTTTGTTGTTAAAAAAACAAATTTACAAAAAAAAAGGAAATAAAACTCGGGACAGGAAAAAAAAACACCTTACAAATACTTCAAATGTTAACCACTATATCTTAACCTGTGTACAATAGAAGAATGTTTCTGCATTGATGGCCCCTAAATGATCTCTCAAAACCAGATCTTCAGGTTTTCCGGTCCTCTCAGTATTTGCCGATGGTGGAAATTAGAGAAATAAAAGAAGAGAAAAGGTTAAAGATGGCATCTTATCCCAGAAAAGCCCTGGGAGATTGCAGAGCAGGCAAAAATCACCTCCCAAAAACCCAAATAATTGTTTATAGAGACACGCAGTGCATGAGGGGTTTTGCGCACATGCGCAGAGATGCATGGCGCATGGGGGATTGTGCATGCATGCGCAGATGGATGGCGCACTGGGGTGACCGCACGTGCATATACAGAGATGTGTGACATGCATGGGGGTGATCATGTGCACATGCACATGCACATGGCACACGGGAGTGATCGCATGTGCATGCGCAGATGCGTGGTGCACAGCAGGGGATCGCACACGCATGCGCGGGGGGTGTGGGGGCAGCACGCATTACCTTCTGGGTGCTGGCACGTGAGGATGAGCGCATGAGCGTGGGTGCAGTTATCGGCACGGGAGCTATCACTGCCCTACACCCATCATCACATCACATGCCCCAATCATCATCCATTCCAACTGAAGACTTCCCCTCACATATGCGCATAATAGCATGCCCTTGAACTACAAAAATAATGCTACTTTGTCTAACTACCGTGTTTCCCCGAAAATAAGACACTGTCTTATATTTTTGGCTCCCACACTAGGTCTTATTTTTGGTCTTATATATATGGTGCCAAATAGTGGGTGTGAGTGTAGGTGTTTTGCGCAGGTTGCTCCTGAAAAGTCTTCCTGGAACTGGAGATTTACACTAGGTCTTATTTTCGGGGTAGGTCTTATATTAGAGCAGGTTTAGAAAATAGTGCTAGGTCTTACTTTCGGGGTAGGTCTTATTTTCGGGGAAACATGGTACATATACCCCAAGAACTTCCACCTTCCCATTTTCCCAGCCTCAAAATGTGGCAGCGTGGGAGCATCTGCTTTCAATATGGCTTCCAAAGCTGACAGGCGTCCCTCCTTGAAAAAACCACGTCCTGAAAAATACAACAAACAAAACACAACCTCTCTCCCTAAGGACTCAGGGCAGCTCACAATATAAAAGCACAATACAATAATCTGCTTTAAAAATAATTAAACAATACAAGCCCAATAATACACTAAAACCAATTAAAATTACTTTAAACCCACCCCCTTTGGTTCAGTCCAGGCTAAAATTGGAGGCTAAAACCTACGATGGACAGTTGCAGGAATTGGGCCTGGCTGGTCTAGGGAAGAGAAGGACCAGGGGAGACAGGAGAGCAGCCTGCCCATATTTGAGGGGCTGCCCCAGAGAGGAGGAAGGGAGTCAAGCTATTCTCCAAAGCACCTGAAGGCCAGACAAGGAACAATGGATTGAAACTGAACAAGGGGAGATTCAACCTGGAAATAAGGAGGAATTTCCTGACAGGAGAACAATTAACCCATGGAACAGAAGTTGCCTTCAGAAGTTGTGGGAGCGCCATCCCTGGAGACTTTCAAGAAGAGATTGGACTGCCCTCTGTCAGAAATGGTGTAGGGTCTCCTGCTTGGGCAGGGGGTTGGACTAGAAGGCCTCCAAGGTCCCTTCCCACTCTGATTATCTCTTATCTGTTAAAGTCCCTTTTCTCAGGGCCATTGTAAATTTGAACGGTCACTAAACAAACCTAAGTCGAAGGCTGTTTGGGCTGTGCAAGCAAAACACACATACCACTGAGCACAATACTGTCTTCCACAGTCAGGTGTGTTTCCAGGTGCGTTGCATTTTAACTACCACCTAAACTGGAAATGTTGGTGAGAGCAGCCAAGGAAATGGTCACAGAACTGAAATTAAGGCAGCTTAGAAGCCTTCGCTTTTGTGAAGCTCTTTATCTTCTTGGTGAACGTGAGGCACATCCATGCTAAGCTATGGTTTAGCAATAGCTTATTAGACTAAGATATAAACAATGTGTTGTAAATCCCAGCAGCTGACTTGGTTCAACACTCTGGAGCAGGGTTTCTCAACCTTTAACATGAGTAGACTTCAATTCCCAGAATTCCCCAGCTAGCCGTGCTGTCAAGGTGGAGAGACACTGATAGAAGAACTCTGGGAGTCGAAGTCCATCCATTTATCAAGGTTGAGAGACAACAACTAGACTAGAGAATTCTGGGATTTGAAGTCCACCCATTTTAAAGTTGTCAAGTTTCAGAGATACTGACTAGGCTAGGGAATTCTGGGATTTGAAGTCCATCGTTGTTTCAAGGGACGGCTTGGAAGACGGTTGGGTTTTAATTTTTAACTGTTTCAGCTGTTTATTTGTTTAATCTTTTTTGTAATTTTCTCTGTTTTACTGTTAGCCCTGAGTCCTTGAAGTCGGCGGCATACAATAGAATAAATAAATAAATAATAAATCTTAAAGTTATGAAAATTGAGGGACACTGATTAGAAATTCTGGGATTTGAAGTCCATTTTAAAGTTGTCATGTTTTAGAGACACTGATTGAGGAATTCTGGGAG
>CM019151.1:186474419-186489620 GCA_009733165.1 Naja naja
AACTGAAATGATTTGAGTGGCTTCACCACAAAAAGATTTTGGCTTAATCTGAGGCTTTCAAGGGAGCCACCCAGAAATGGTGTTTTGCAGATTTGGGGGTAAGCTCATAATTGTATGGTCTACTATACAGTTGCTGGTATTTGCTGAGACAGCTGCAAAAGTTACTTGCTGCTATTTCTTGCTTTAACGGAATCACAGAGTTGGAAGGGACCTTGGAGGTCTTCTAGTCCAACCCCCTGCTCAAGCAGGGGACCCTCTACCATTTCAAACCAATGGCTGTCTAGTCTCTTCTTAAAAACCTTCAGGGATGGAGCACCCACAGTTTCTGATGGCAACTTCTGTTCCACTGGTTCATTGTCCTCATTGTTAGGAAGTTGCTCCTTAAATTCTAGGTTGCTTCTCCCCTGGATGAGTTTCCATCTGTTGCTTCTTGTCCTCCCTTCTGGGGCTTTGGAGAATATGTTGACACGGAAGGCTGCTACCATGTCGTTCCTGATCCTTCTTTTCAATAAGACTACTTTCCCAATTCCTGCAATCGTTCTTTGTATGTTTTAGGCCCAAGTCACCTAATCATTTTTTGTCCTTCTTCTCTGCACTGTTTCCAGAGTTCTGGAAATTGGTTGGATGTCTGTCTGTCTGTCATCTATCTATCATTTATCCAGTGGTGGGATTCAAAAAGTTTTTACTACAAGTTCTGTGGGCGTGGCTTGGTGAGCGTGGCAGGGGAAGGATATACTGCAAAATCCACATTCCCTCCCCACCCCACTAACCTGCTTTCCAGCTCCGTTCTCCTGTGCAGGGCAACCAAAGAAGACCCAGCCGATCTCGGGAGGCAGAGAATAGAGGGGAGCAGGGTCAGTTAGAGGTGGTATTTTTTTAGTCTCCGAACGACTCAAAATTTCTGCTACCGGTTCTCCAGAACTGGTCAGAACCTGCTGAATACCACCACTGCATCCATCCATCTCTCTATCATCCATCTATCTATCAATCCATGGAGCCTTGGTAGTGCAGGCTGTTAAACACCTAGCACTTAGTTCCAGTTGCCTACAATTAGTGCAGGCTCGAATCCCACCAGGCTCTAGGTTGACTCAGCCTTCCATCCTCCCGGGGTAGGTAAATTGAGGACCCAAGATTGTTGGGGGCAATAAGCTGACTTTGTAAAAATGCCGCTTAGTAATAAGCAGGCATATTCAATGGAAGGAAGGCTATTGCTGAGCGCATTGGGTTGTGCTCCAAAAATTGTAAGCCACCCTGAGTCTCTGGAGAAGGGCGGCATATAAATATAAATGTGAATTTAAAAAAATCATCTATCTATCATTTCTATCTCTCTATCATCTCTCTCTCTCTAACTCATGTATCTATGTATATCTATCTCTGTCATCTCTCTCTAACCTATCTATCTATCATCTCTCTATCTCTCTATCCCTCTATCATCTCTCTCTCTATCTACCTATCTATCATCTATCTATCTCTCTATCATCTCTCTATCATTTTTCTATCTCTCTATCTATCTCTCCTGCCTCGGTGGTGCAGGCTGCTAAATGCCTAGCACTTAAGTTCCAGCTGCCTGCAATTATCGCAGGCTCGAATCCCACCAGGCTCAAGGTTGACTCAGCCTTCCATCCTCTCGGGGTAGGTAAATTGAGGACCCAAGATTGTTGGGGGCAATAAGCTGACTTTGTAAAAATGCCGCTTAGTAATAAGCAGGCATATACAATGGAAGGAAGGCTATTGCTGAGCACACTGGGTTGTATCCCAAAAATTGTAAGCCGCCCCTGAGTCTTCGGAGAAGGGCAGCATATAAATGTAATTTTTTAAAAAATCTATTCATCTATTCATCTATCTATCCATCCATCCATCCATCGGCGTAGCTGTTCCGGTATTTCCACTGCTCACATTTCTGCTTAAGTACTCAAGAAAGGAGGAAAACCAACCCGCGCTCCATTTCCTATGATGTAAACTACAAATGATGCAACCTTTCATTGAAGTGTCTTGCTCCACTCCACCTCCAATTGCAAAAGATGCAGAGAATGGCACATGGAGGCATCCGTAAGGGTGGGGCAACTCCCCCTGTGCACATGCATGGCTTCCAGGGAAGAAAAAGGAAGCAATTGATAGTCGGTTTGACCTAATGGTTAACACATCAGACTAGAAACCAGGAGACGGTGAGTCTAGTCCTGCCTTAAGACACGAAAGCCAGCTGGGTGACTTTGGGTCAATCACAGGAGACGGTGAATTGTAGTCTTGCCATAGGCATGAAGGAGAGCTGGGTGACTTTGGGCTAATCACCAGGAGATGGTGAGTTCTAGTCCCACCTTAAGCATGAAAGTCAGCTGGGTGACTTTGGGCCAATCACCAGGAGACAGTGAGTTCTAGTCCCACCTTAGGCATGGAAGCCAGCTGGGTGACTTTGAGCCAATCACCAGGAGACAGTGAGTTCTAGTCCCACCTTAAGCATGAAAGTCAGCTGGGTGACTTTGGGCCAATCACCAGGAGACAGTGAGTTCTAGTCCCACCTAGGCATGAAAGCCAGCTGGGTGACTTTGGGCCAATCACCAGGAGACAGTGAGTTCTAGTCCCACCTTAAGCATGAAAGTCAGCTGGGTGACTTTGGGCCAATCACCAGGAGATGGTGAGTTCTAGTCCTACATTAGGCATGGAAGCCAGCTGGGTGACTTTGAGCTGGTCCCTCTCTCTCAGCCCAACCGACCTCATAGGGCTGTTGTTGTGAGGGAAATCAGGGGGAGGACAATGTGTTGAATAGGTTCACTGCCTTGAGCAGTGAAATAAATAAATTCAAATAAATACATAATAAAATTAAGGGGCATGCGAGGCAGCCCACATGAGTCCATTGTGCGCCTGCACACACACACACACACACACACACAAGGTCTAACCCTCGGGCCCAGAGCCTCCAGCTCACAGGGTGCAAACTGGAAATCTGATCTAAGATTGATCTCTTAACACCAAAATCTTGCTCTGCCAGTTTGTAAATACCCTTTTATAACAAACCAACCGGCTGTTATGCAAGAAATATTGCATCAGATTGCTGCCTGCTCTCCTTCCTCCTCTTCCTCCTCCTCCTCCTCTCTTCTTCCAGTGAAAAAGAAAGGGAAAAAACCCCAACTCAAATCTTGCAAAAAATCTGCCCAGAAAGGGCTCCAGGCGGGGAGTTACCCCTGCACCCTTTAGTGCCTCTTGGCTTCCAGGTGTCCTTGTACAATTTTTTTCTTTGGAATCACCTTGCAGCCAGGTGGTTCCTGAGAGGCCGATTTATTTATTCCTTTATTTATCAAGCTTAAGGTCATAATTTGAGGTCTGCCTGTCAAAATCAGGAGGCTGTAGATCAGGGGCCCCCCAAACTTGGCAACTTTAAGACTTGTGGACTTCAACTCCCAGAATTCCTCAGCCAGCTATGCCTGCTTTTTCTCTCTCTCAATCTCCTAAAGTGGAGAGAGATTGCAGAGGAAGGAATTACAAGAGAGTAAGCTGTGCTGGCTGGGGAGAATTCTGGGAATTGAAGTCCACAAGTCTTAAAGCGGCCACGTTTGAAGACCTCTGCAGTAGATTCAAGGCGAACAATACAGAGGATTAAGGCCCTGGAGACAAAAACATAGGAAGAAAGGTTGCAGGATTTCAGTTTGGCCAGTCTAGGAAAAGAAGGTTTAGGAGGGACATGATAGCAGTCTTCCTGTATTTGAGGGGCTGCCCCAAAGAACAGACAGGTGAAACAGATAATCAGTGTTGGAAGGGACCTTGTAGGTCATCTAGTCCAACCCCATGCCCAAGCAGGAGACCCTACACCATTTCTGACAGATGAGAGTCCAGTCTCTTCTTGAAAGCCTCCAGGGATGAAGCTCCCACAACTTCTGAAGGCAACTTCTGTTCCATTGGTTGATTGTTCTCACTGTCAGAAAGTTTCTCTTTAGTTCTAGGTTGAATCTCTCCTTGATCAGTTTCCATCCATTATTCCTTGTCTGGCCTTCAGGTGCCTTGGAGAATAGCTTGACCCCTTCCTCCTCTCTGGGGCAGCCCCTCAAATATTGGAAGATGCTCTCCTGTCTCCCCTGGTCCTTCTCTTCCCTAGACTAGCCAGGCCCAGTTCCTGCAACTGTTCTTCATATGTTTTATCCTCCAGTCTCCTAATCATCCTGGTTGCTCTTCTCTGCCTTTTTTCTAGAGTCTGAACATCCTTTTTTATAGTGTGGTGGCCAAAACTGGATGCAGGACTCTAGGTGTGGCCTTACTAAGGTTTTATAGAGAACAGGGGTCCACTTATTTTCCAACCACCTGAGGGTAGGACAGAAGCAACAGATGGAAACTAATCAAGAAGAGAAGCAACCTGGAATTAAGGAGAAATTTCCTGACAATGAGAACAATTAATCAGTGAACAATTAATCAGTGGAATGGTTAAACGTTGGGTGTTTTCCATCACTGGAGGTTTTCCCAAATAGATTGGACAATGGAGGTATAAAGTCCTGGGCTAGAAGACCTCCAAGGTCCCTTCTAGCCTTATGACTCTATGTTCCTTAGGAGGTCCCTGGCCGTCTAGGATACCTGGAAAACATTTTGACCTTTACTCCTTTTGTTCTAGTTTGTTCTAGGTGGCTCCTCTAACCATGGCTCAACAAACCCCGGATCCGAATGCTGAATCCTGGCCTATTCAGCTTGCTTCCCCACTCCCCACTTCCCCCTGGCCCCCCAAACCATACCACTTAATGCAGGCCGTGTGCCACACATGTGGTCCAACGCAACTTGCCAACTCAGGCTGTGGTTTCTCGACCTGGGTGGCATCTCATTCCCTGGTATTCACACACACACACTCCCTGGCTAGCTGCTTTCCTGCCTCTGTCTCCCTCCCCCTTAGCAAAGTGTGTGTGTGTGTGTGTGTGTGTGTGTGTGTTCCTCCTTGGCATCAGTTCCTTTCCCACTTTGGAGATTATACTTGGGGGGTGGGAAGGCAGGAAAACAATGGAGGGAATTTCAGAAATTTTTGGATCAGCCTAAAAACCGTTCCTTTGAAGACTCATTAGCCTTTCTTCTCCTCGATCCGATGTTTTATTTTCTCCAATATCCCCCCACAAAACCAGGTTTATGGGTTTAATTATGCTGGGATTAGCAAGGAGCGTTTGGGGATGAAACCAAGAAGGGCATCGCTAGGCATAAAAATCCTTTATCTTGCCAGGCAGAATCTTCTCCAGGCGAGGGGTGAATTTTCAGCGGGGGCCCAGAGATAGAGTTCCCCTCCCTTCCAAGCCAGGCCTCTGCTTCACCGCTGATAAGTTAGCATTTATCTCAGTTTAGGGCAGGGTTTCCTCCCGGCTGGCCACCTTTTAAGATGTGTGGACTTCAATTCCCAGAATTCCCCAGCTGGCATGCGGGGAATTCGGTTCTCAGAATTCCACACCCAGAGGGTGTGTGGATTTCGGTTCCCAGAATTCCCTACCCAAAATGCTTGGTTTTCCACTCTCAGGATTCCTTAGCCAACAAGTATGGATTTCAGTTCCCAGAATTCCCTAGCCAGCAGGCATAGACTTCAATCCCCAGAATTCCTCAGCCAGCACGCATGATTTTTTACTTTCAGGATTTTTCAGCCAATGTGTGGACTTCAATTCCTAGAATCCCCCAGCTCGCATGGATTATTTTCAACTTACAGAATTTCTCAGCCAGCAAGTGTAGACTTCTATTCCCAGAATTCCCCAGCCAGAATGCATAGACTTCAATTCCCAGAATTCCCCAGCCAGAATGCATAGACTTCCATTCCCAAAATCCCCCAGCTGGCATGCATTATTTTCAACTTTCAGAATTTCTCAGCTAACAAGTGTGGACTTCAATTCCCAGAATTCCCCAGCCAGCCTTGCGGCAGAATTCTGGGAGCTGAAGTCCACACTTCTTAAAGTTGGCAAAGTTAGGAAATACTTTGATTTAGTCCAACTCTTTTCCTACACTTTGAGAATGTCTCTACTCCTGCTCTAATTCTGTGGCATTTCTGCTTCTCGAGTTTCAATGGAACCCCTAAATCAACATTCAGGGACCCACAATCCTGGCTTATCCCGGCTTCCTCTCATTATTTAATATGATTGTTTTTTTAAGTTTGCATGGTGCCCAAACCACCGAGGAACCAACAGATAACACATAATCAGAGTTGGAAGGGACCTTATAGGTCATCTAGTCCAACCCCCTGCCCAAGCAGGACACCCTACACCATTTCTGACAAATGGCAGTCCAACCTCTTCTTGAAAGACTCAAGTGATGGCGCTCCCACAACTTCTGAGGGCAACTTCTGTTCCATTGGGTTGATTGTTCTCACTGTCAGAAAGTTTCTCCTTATTTCCAGGTTGAATCTCTCCTTGTTCAGTTTCCATCCATTATTCCTTGTGCTTTGGAGAATAGCTGAGCTGTGGCAGCTTGATGTGGCAGCCCCTCAAATCTTGGAAGAGGCTCTCCTGTCTCCCCTGGTCCTTCTCTTCCCTAGACTAGCCAGGCCCAGTTCCTGCAACGGTTCTTCATATGTTTCAGCCTCCAGTCCCCTCATCATCCTGGTTGCTCTTCTCTGCACTTTTTCTAGAGTCTCAACCTCTTTTTTATAGTGTGGTGACCAAAACTGGATGCAGTACTCTAGGTGTGGCCTTACTAAGGCTTTACAGAGTGGTATTAGTACCTCCCTTGATCTCAATTGTATCCCTCTGTTAATGCAATTTAGGATTGCATTGGCTTTTTTGGCTGTTACAGGAACAACAAAAATTAATGCCACCAGATAAAGACTGAATGAACAAATTATCACATTAAACAAGAGGAAAACCTTCTACGCACCAATTCCACCCGCGCTTTCTACAATTTTGTAAACAACAAACTAAAAGACTCAAGATCCATCCCACCCCTGAAAGGACCTAATGGTAAAGACTGTAACGATGCCACCATCAAAGCCAACCTCTTTAACACATTCTTTGGCTCAGTATTTGTAAACAGCAATGGATCATGCCCAGTATTTCCTAGTTGAACTACAGACAACTACAATGATCTAATACATATCGATTTTCAGAAGACAATGTTGAAAAAACACTATGCAACCTAAAACCATATCTATTTACTGGACCAGATGGAATATGTGCCTACTTCTTAAAAAAGCTTTCCACTGCCATAGCCGAACCTTTAAGCATAATATTTGAAAAATCTTTCAGGACCAGCTCCTTGCCAAACCTATGATCACAAGCCAAGGTCATCCGCATCTTCAAAAAGGGAGACCCCAGTCTAGTTGAAAATTACAGACCAATCTCTTTATGCTGTGTCACCTGTAAAGTCATGGAATCAATTATTAACCAATCCATTATCCTCCACTTAGAGACAAACAACCTACTCTCTAAAAACAATTTGGTTTCAGAAAAAAACTATCCTGTAATCTGCAACTCTTACACTGCAAAAACATATGGACTACACAACTTGATCAGGGCAAAGCAATAGACGCAATTTACATAGGCTTCTGTAAAGCCTTCGATTCAGTGGTACACGACAAACTACTACTAAAACTAAGATCTTATGGCATCTCTGGTCAACTGCAGAACTGGATAGAAGCATTTCTGTCAAACAGACAACAAATGGTCAAAATTGGGAGCTTCCTATCAAATTCTGTACCTGTCAACAGTGGTGTCCCACAAGGCAGCGTTCTAGGACCAACTCTCTTCATACTCTACATAAATGACCTCTGTGATCATATTAAGAGCAACTGCGTTCTCTTCGCTGATGATGTAAAGCTATTCAACACCACAGACAATACTGCTACCCTTCAAAAAGACCTCGACTATGTATCCGAATGGTCAAACAAATGGCAACTTCAAATCTCAACAAATAAATGCTCTGTCTTTCATATGGGCAAAAAAAATCAGAAAAAAAATCAGATAAAATTGTTGGAAACTAACCTAATCCTATGTAGCTTTTTCTCTGTTAATATCACACTACTAACGAGCATTCGAAATATTTGCCAGACCAATACTCGAATACAGCTCATCAGTCTGGAACCCACATCACGTATCTGATATTAACACAGTTGAGAAAGTCCAGAAATATTTCACAAGAAGAGTTCTCCACTCCTCTACTCCTTGCAGAATACCTTATGCCACCAGACTTGAAATTCTAGACCTAGAAAACCTAGAACTACGCCATCTTCGGTCCGATCTAAGTATAGTATATAAAATCATACATTGCAATGTCCTACCTGTCAATGAATACTTCAGCTTCAACCATAACAATACAAGAGCACATAATAGATACAAACTCAAGGTTAACAGCACCAAACTTGATTGCAGGAAATACGACTTCAGCAACCGAGTGGTCAATGTCTGGAATATTCTACCTGACTCTGTGGTTTCTTCCCCAAACCCCAAAAACTTTAACCTTAGACTGTCCACTATTGACCTCAGCCCTTTCCTAAGAGGCCTGTAGGGGGTGTGCATAAGCGCACCAACGTGCCTACTGTCCCTGTCCTATTGTTTCTTTTATTGTTTCTTTTATTGTTTCATTTATTTTTCTTATATGTATTAATTTCTTGTATTCATAACTATGTTTACCCTTATACTTATTATCTTGTAAGCGATTGACAAATCAAATAAATAAATAAATAAAAATAAAGAGACTGGACTGCCTCTGTCAGAAATGGTGTAGGGTCTCCTGCTTGGGCGTGGGATTGAACTAGATAACCTTCAAGGTCCCTTCCAACTCTCTGTTAATCTGTTAAAACCTCCGATCTGAATTGGAAGCCTGTCTGGTTCAGGGCTCACCGAGAAGGCTGGAGTGGGGTAGGCAGAGAAGGAAAAGGTAGCTTATCTCCGGTTTGCAAACTGTTCACACCCTCCCAACTGGCCAGCATGCAGAAGAGGAAGTGAAAACTATCAGGGCCGGCCAGCAGTGGGAATCCTGCCCTTTGTAATCTGGCTCCTGCACCCTTAGCCAGACAGGGGAAAAGGGAGCGTTGTGTCCATCTGACAAATTCTGCATTCAATTTTGGTCATCCCATTACAAGAAAGACGTTGAGACTTTGGTAAAGTGCAGAGAAGTGCAACTAAGATGATCAAAGTTCTGGAGATTAAAAAGGAAGAACGGTTGCAGGATTTCGGTTTGGTCAGTCTAGAAAAAAGAACCGGGGAGACAGGACAGCATCTTCCAGTATTTTTTTTTTTGAATTTTGAATTTTATTTTAAGACAAACATACAAACAAAACACACAAAACATAAAAACCATCTTCCATATATACATACAGTGTGTCAGTTGGTTACAAATCCTTTGTATTATCCTTTCATAGCCACCACTCACAATTTATCAAAAAGGTTCTCATATGATCAATAAAACATTCTTATATATTTATCAATTATTATTTATATACCACTAAACTATTTATTTCATCATTTATACGAGATATTCTCTATTTTAATGTAAAGTTTATGTTATACTTTCATCCAATGGTTATATATGTCTACATCATATTTTATATCAATCTATTAAATTTCTATTACAAAATTATGTAATCTACATAAACAGGCTGGGCCAGGCTGATCTCCGGGGGGGGAGGGTTAAATTTTAAATGGTATACTGGGGTTTTAACTTAAATTAGACTTGTGACTATTTAATATTGTTTTAAACTAATTTATTGTTATATTGTTATGTTTGGTTTTAATTGTGAGTCAGCTAGTCGGAGATGGGGCGGCATACAAGTCTAAATAATAAATCAATAAAATAAATAAATAAATATTGCATTACCAAGTCTTTTTACCCAACCATTGATAAAACAAAACCCATATCTTGTAAAATTGTTTATCTTCTTGTTCTCTAATTTCAAATGTCAGTTTACTCATTTCAGCACAATCCATAATTTTCTTAATCACTTCCTCCTGCATAGGTATTTTATCGTTCTTCCAGTTTTTAGCAAATACAATTCTAGCTGCTGTTAAAACATTTACAATCAAATATTTCAACTCTTTATTGTATATTTCCGGTATAATTCCCAATAAAAAGATCTCTGGTTTCAAGTCTATATGTTGTTGTATCATTTTTTCCAACCATGTATGGACTTTAGTCCAGTATCTTTTTGTATCCGAACATGTCCACCACATATGGTAATATGATTCAGGTATCTGATGACATTTCCAACATTTATCCGATTTATTCTTGAACATTCTTGCAATTCTCGTCGGGGGTAGGTGCCACCTGTAAAACATCTTATACAAATTTTCTTTATAAGCAGTTGACATTGCCATTTTATAATTCTGAGACCCTAATTTTTCCCATTTCTCTAAATCAATCCCATATCCAAAATTTTTCCCCCATGCAATCATTGTTTCTTTAACTTGTTCCTCTTCCATTTTAAATTCTAACCAATATCCATAAAGTTTTTAAGTCACCTTTTCATCAGTACCCATCAATATTTTGTCTAGCTTAGTCAATTTGTTATAAATACCTTCTATTTCAATGTCTTTATCAAATCTAGATTGTTATTTGCAAATGTGAAAACAAATTCATTTTTGTACCATCATGGATATCTGCTATTGAAGCTTTTTCATATCCAGTAATATACAAAAAGGAAAAAAACGGTTAGATATGGTGAGATATTGAATGAAAAGGGTGAACTTAAATCTGTGCGAGCATTGGAAGAACAAAGCATCTTCCAATATTTGAGGGGCTGCCCCAGAGAAGAGGAGGGGGTCAAGCTATTCTCCAAAGCACCTGAAGGGCAGGACAAGAAGCAACAGGTGGAAACTACTCAAGGAGAGAAGCAACTTCGAATGAAGGAGTAACTTCCTAACAGTGAGGACAATTAACCAGTGGAACTACTTGCCTCTGGAAGTAGTGGGGGCTTCATCACTGGAGGTTTTCAAGAAGAGATAAATGGACAGCCATTTATCTGAAATGGTGTAGGGTCTCCTGCTTGAGCAGGGGATGGACTAGATGACCTCCAAGGCTCCTTCCAGATTCTATTTCTATTCCTATTCCTATTCTTTCCTATTCTCTATTCTCTATCCTCTATTCCTATTCTATTCCTATTCCTAACTCTATTCTATTCCATTTCCAATTCCAATTCCAATTCCAATTCCAATTCTATTCCTGTCCTGTCCCGTCCCGTCCCATTCCATTCTATTCCATTCTATTCTAAACTTCATTCTATTCTATTCTATTCTATTCTATTCTATTCTATTCTATTCCATTCCATTCCATTCCATTCCATTCCATTCCATCCCATCCCATCCCATCCCATCCCATCATCCCATCCCATCCCATTCTATTCTATTCTATTCTATGTTCTATTTTATGTTCCAAACGAATCTCTTCTTAAAAAGTGTTACAGTACCTGCAACCTCTTGAGGCACGTCGTTCCATGGTTAATTGTCCTCGCTGTTAGGAAATTCCTCCTTAATTCCAGGTTGTTTCTCTCCTGGATGAGTTTCCATTCATTGCTTCCTGTCCTGCCTTCTGGGGCTTTGGAGAATAGCTTGACCCCCGCCATCTTCTTTGGGGGAACCCCTCAAATATTGGAAGAGTGCTATCGCGTCAACCCTGGTCCTTCTTTCCTCTAGACTAGCCAAACCCAAATCCCGCAAACCACATTTTAGCCTCCAGGCTCCTAATCATCTCTGATAGGGGTTCCCCCCACCCATTTCCCCTTCAGCTCGACAGCGTAGGGTGGGCCTCGAAGGTTTTAGCCACAGATTCTCTGCCCGGTGGGTGGGTGGGTGGGTGGGCATGGCCATGGTGGGCATGGCCTAGTCGGCCTCCTGCACCACGGCAGAGGGAGGGCGTTTTCCTTGAGGGTCTGGGAGGGTGAAAACGGCCTCCCTGGGCTCCGGAGACTCTCTGGAAACTGGAAACAGGCCCATTTCCAGCCTTCTTGAACTTCCGGGAGCCATGTTTTTCACCCTCCCCAAGTCTTCGTGCTCACCCTGTACTTCCCTGCATCCAAAGCGGGCCACCTGGGGACTCTGGGGAGGGGACGGGCAGAGTGGGCAGGGGGCCAGCCAGGAGTGGCATTTGGGGGTTCTCCGAACTGCACAGAATCTTAGCTAGGGGGCTCTCCTGCGAACCCCTGCGAACCCCCAGCAGCCCGCCACCTTGCAAAGTTGCCGTGACACACCCGATTGTGTTCCCATGAAGAGTCGGAAGGAAGAGTCAGATTTTTGATTGCATCTTGCCATTACAGGTAGCCCTCTCGACGTACGACCACAATGAAGCCCAAAATAATAGTATTAAAATAGTAATTTTAATTGTTTTAATATTGGGCTTGAATTGTTTAATCTTTTTAGGTAAATGATTGTATTGTATTTTATATTGTGAGCCGCCCTGAGTCCTTAGGGCAAGAGGGTGGCATACAAGTCTAATAAATTATTATTATTATTATTATTATTATTATTATTATTATTATTATTATTATTATTATTAAAATGTCTTTTTGTTGAAATTTTTATTTTTTTATACAACAAATCCATTCCATTTCAACCCTGTGTCCACTAGGTACATTTTCATGTGCTTACAGTTGATATTTAATACTTTTCTGATCAACATAACAAAACATCAATAATCACATATCCATATAACTAATATCCAATATAGCAATAGCAATAGCCCTTAGACTTATATACTGCTTTATATTGCTTTCCAGCCTTCTCTAAGTGGTTTACAAGTCAGCCTCTTGCCCCCCCAACAATCTGGGCCCTCATTTGACCCACCTCAGAAGGATGGAAGGCTGAGCCAACCTTGAGCCGGTCAGGATCGAACTCCTGGCAGTGGGCAGAATTTACCTCCAATGCTGCACTGTAATCACTGCACCACCACAGAAGGAAGGAAGGAAGGAAGGAAGGAAGGAAGGAAGGAAGGAAGGAAGGAAGGAAGGAAGGGCAACAGCCCTTAGACTTATATACCGCTTCATAGTGCTTTCCAGCCCTCTCTGAGCTGTTATCAAACAGTGCATTTGTGATTTAGTCCTATTATTATTATAATTATTTTAATTTTTAAATGCTCTGTAGTGTGATTGGGGTGTGGTGTGTTTGGGGCACTGTGCTGGAGTAGCTTTCAAAATTCATTGTATTCGTGGAATGCAATGACAATAAAGGTATTTTATTCTATTCTATTTACAGAATCAGCCTCTTGCCCAACAGAGAGCTTTTTACTTTTATTGTTGTATTTGCTTTTAATTTTGAATTATTGGGATTCTGATTTAATAGCTTTTTAAATTTTAAAAAGGACAGTAGCATTGTCAGTGATGTTGAATAGTTTTACGTCATCTGTGAAGAGGACGCAGTTGCTTATACAGTGAGGAAAATTCTACAAAATATAGAAAGATGCCCTGTCCTTCTTATACACCCAAAAGTCTTTGTTCTTAGTTCTCTAATTACCTTGTAAATCTCTAGTCATGTAATCTAACTAGCTGTAAAACTCTAGTCATGTAATCTAAGATGTACATCTTTCTGCAACAGACAGATTCTTTGCTGGCAGTTTTATCCTTTCTCCATTGTCTCCCGAATTGGTCATTTTGGCCTTTTGCTAAAGGTCAAATGTGTGTGTGAATTGCCTTGGCAGTTGGAGATAAGACATAGTTACGTGCAGGGGTGGGATTCAAACTTCTGACAACCGGTTCTGTGGGCATGGTTTAGGTGGCTTGGTGGTCATGTGACTAGGTGGACATGGCTTGGTGGTCATGTTATTGGCTGGGCGTGGCCAACTCAACATCACTCACATCGAGGCACGCATCTCCTCGCCTGGCCTCTTGTGGCTGTGGGGATGCTGCAACAGTCGTAAGTGTGAAAAACAGTCATAAGTCACTTTTTCAGTGCCATTGTAACTTTGAATGGTCACTCCACACAAGCAAAGTACCAGCAAAGGAGGGGAAAAAAAACTCCAGACGTTCCTGAGAGAGGATGTCTAGTCCTGCCAAGAATGTAATAAGGGTTAATGGAGAGGCAGTTTCTGTAAGCAACACCAGAATGTTTCCTTCCTGCCTTCCTTGCAGGATTAGCCCAGTAATTTCTTCTAACAACCGGTTCTCCCAACTGCTTAGAATGTTAACAACCGGTTCTAGAGAATAGGTACGAACTGGTAGAATCCCACCCCTGGTTACATGCCAAATTCCTGGAGGGAATAGGGGTGCCATTTATGGAAGGATCTTTTATGGAAGGATTCATGAAGGATCTATATAAGAGGACCATATACTTGATCACAGGAGTGTGCAGTTGTTTGCAGGCATACGTTTAACCATGAAGAAATGCATAAGGAAATACGTTTACAGCAGGATAACATATATTTTTCAGGAGGGCAAATGTCTATAGAGTCATTTTCTACTTGGTGCAATAATATCTTCTACTACATTTCCTTCTTTATTATTACTATTCCCTTCAAGGTGTTCAAAGTAGCTAGACTAAACTTGCCTGGACAGAAGTCTGCTCTAACCCCAGCTCCAACCACAGAGGCAGCTGCAAAGGAACCGGGGTGAGGCTTTTATTTTTGCCAAAGGGGTGTGCAAATGTACAAAGCCGTGCAACGGGCAGAGGAGGAGGAGAAGCCCTGATGCAAACTTGCGGCTGGGTTGCTCGGTCGGTTCTTTGGCTGGGAAATTTTTTTTTCCTCCGGTTGCAAAACTTCTGGCGAGGACCATCAACCCAGCAGCCCCGCCTCCCCTGCCTCGGAGGAAAATAAATCGGTGGCCATGTTTCATGTTCGGCCTGGCACGTAGCACCTACTCCTCCTCCAGCGTAGGAGAAGGTTTCCTCATTTATGGGTTGCTTTTCTTGCCGGAGGCAAGAGATAAAATACACACACACACACACACACACACATATATATAAGCAAATACAGATGTTCTTGCAAAGTTGACTCGCAGGATCGTCTGTGGCAAGAGCAAGAAAAAGGAATATATCTCGCTTTGCAAATCATCAGTTCTGCTTGTGCTAATAAAAATATTTGCAGCTGGAGTTTGATGTGAGAGGGCTCCTTGGTGCTCTCTGAGCTGGGTGGTTTTCTTGCAGACATCTCATGACCCAACTATGGAACATCATCAGTGCTGGGAGAGAGGAGGAGGAGGAGGAAGAGGAGGAGGAGGAGGAGGAGGGACTGTGGGGTCCTTGGTGCTCTCTGAGCTTGGTTGCTTTCTTGCAGACCCATTTCATGACCCAACTAAGGAACATCATCAGCGCTAGAAGGGAGAGGAGGTTTCAGGAGGAAGAGGAG
>CM019151.1:186490620-186521802 GCA_009733165.1 Naja naja
TGACCCACCTAGGGAACATCATCAGCGCTAGAAGGAAGAGGGGTTTGTGGAGAGGAGTAGGAGGAAGAGGAAGAATGAATGAGCTGGAAGGGACCTTGGAGGTCTTCTAGTCCAGCCCCCTGCTCAAGCAGGAGAACACGTATATACAAGTTCAGATAAGTGACTGCCTAGTCCAGTGGTGGCTAACCTTTTGGGGCTCCTGTGCCAAAAACAGTGCGTGTGCTTGTGCACGCGCACTCACGTGCCAGCACCAGAGCATGCAGCAGCCTCCACGCCCCTGTGCATGCGGGCGTCATCTCCTGCCCCCTTACCTGCACCGCACCTCTTTTTGACTCAGGGTGCAGGATCCAGGTCCTCCCTGGAAGGCAGGTTGGTAGCCATTGTTTTTTTTTCTGCAGGCCTAATTACTCTCTGGAGTCTGTGTCTCTCTTGTTGGGTTGCAGAACCAAACTACTAAATAAAGTAGACAAATGTGGGTTAAATACAGCTACCCTTCAAATGACCTCAACTATGTATCAGAATGGTCAAAGAAATGGCAACTTCAAATCTCAACAAATAAATGCTCTGTCTTACATACTGGCAAAAAAAACCAACAGAAAATAAAATACGAGCTGAATAGTCAAGACCTTGTTGATGATGCAAACTCTGTCAAGGACCTTGGAATACTCATCTCAAATTTATTTATTTATTTATTTATTTATTTATTTATTTATTTATTTATTAATTATTTGGACTTGTATGATCTCCGAAGACTCTCACAACTAAAACAACAACAACAATAAATAATTAAAAAGAGAATTAAACAAATCACAAGCCCAATAATAGCTAATGATCTAATGATCTAAGTGCTGGAGTCCACTGTAACTACATAGCCAAAAAGGCATTAAGAGTTGTTAACCTAATCCTACGTAGCTTTTTCTCTGGTAATATCACACTACTAACTAGGGCATACAAAACATTTGCTGTACCAATACTTGAATACAGCTCATCAGTCTGCAACCCACATCGCGTATCTGATATTAACACAATTGAGAAAGTCCAGAAATATTTCACAAGAAGAGTTCTCCACTCCTCTACTCGTTGCAGAATACCTTATGCCACCAGACTTGAAATTCTAGACCTAGAAAACCTAGAACTACACCGCTTTCGATCCAATCTAAGTATAGTATATAAAATCATACATTGCAATGTCCTTCTGGTCAATGAATACTTCAGCTTCAACCATAACAATACGAAAGCACATAATAGATACAAACTCAAGATTAACCGCACCAAACTTGATTGTAGGAAATACGGCTTCATCAACAGAGTGGTCAATGTCTGGAATACTCTACCTGACTCTGTGGTTTCTTCCCCAAACCCCAAAAACTTTAACCTTAGACTGTCTACTATTGACCTCACCCCATTCCTAAGAGGTCTGTAGGGAAAGTGCATAAGCGCACCAACGTGCCTACTGTCCCTGTCCTATTGTTTCTTTTTATTTTTCTTATATGTATTCATTTCATGTATTCACAACTATGTTCATCCTTATACTTATTATCTTGTAAGTGATTGACAAATCAAATAGATAGATAGATAGATGGATGGATGGATGGATGGATAGATAGATAGATAGATAGATAGATAGATAGATAGCATCCCCACCAGATGGATTCATCACTGGCTGACCAACCGCACTCACTCAACGTCTAGTCCTCAATGGAACTGCATCTACATGGAGGGAAGTATGCAGTGTGGTACCCCAAGGCTCTGTTTTAGGCCCAGGACCCTTCAACATCTTCATCAATGACTTGGACGAGGGGATAGATGGGGAACTCATCAAATCTGCAGATGACACCATGCTGGCAGGAATAGCCAACACTCCAGAAGATGGGCTGAAGATACAGAAGGATCTGGACAGACTTACATTGGGTGCTATCTAACAAAATGAAATTCAGTGGTGAAAAAAGTCAGGTTCTACAACATTTTGGGAAGAAAAATCAAATGCACAGGTACAGGTAGGTGGTACCTGGCTCAATAGTGGTGACTGTGAGAGGCTTCTTGGAGTCCTAGTGGATGAACATTTACATCTGAGCCAGCCGTGTGCTGTAGCTGCCAAAAAGCCAACCCAGTTCTAGGCTGCATCAACAGCGGGAGAGAATCAAGATCACATGAAGTGTTAATCCCACTTTATAAGGCCTTGGTAAGGCCACACTTGGAATATTTGCATCCAGTTTTGGTTGCCATGATGTAAAAAAAGATGTTGAGACTCTAGAAAGAGTGCAGAGAAGAGCAACAGAGGATTAGGAGACTAAAACATACAAAGAACGGTTGTGTCAGGGTTCCTGCAATTGCCCTAATTAAATTGCCCTCAAGCCAAGCTTCAAAAAATCCAAAAGTTTTATTAGGAGCAACAGGTCATACTTCAAAAGAATTCAAAAGATTTATTAGGAGCAACATGCTGGCATTAACCTAAATGAAGCCAACTCTGGCATACATAATTCACAGCCACTAGTGACCCTGTTTTCCCACTTTCCCCTGGGTGTGTCATAAATCACATTCTCCAATGAAGCATCTTCACGGGCTGGGTGTCATCGATCACGTTCTCCAGTGTAGGATTTTCCTGGGCAGAAGATCTGGTAGCGTAGGCTACAGTCTTTGTAAGATAAGGGCAGGGGTGGGATTCAAAATTTTTAACAACCAGTTCTGTAGGCGTGGCTTAGGTGGTGGACGTGGCTTGGTGGTCATGTGACTGGGTGGACATGGCTTGGTGGTCATGTTATTGGCTGGGCGTGGCCAACTCAATATCACTCACATCGAGGCACGCACCTCCTCGCCTGGCCTCTCGTGACTGTGGGGATGCTGCAACAGTCGTAAGTGTGAAAAATGGTCGTAAGTCACTTTTTTCAGTGCCACTGTAACTTTGAATGGTCACTCCACACAAGCAAAGTACCAGCAGAGGAGGGGAAAAAAACTGCAGAGAAGTTCCTGAGACAGGAAGTCTAGTCCTGCCAAGAACGTAATAAGGGTTAACGGAGAGGCAGTTTCTGTAAGCAACACCAGAATGTTTCCTTCCTGCCTTCCTTACAGGATTAGCCCAGCAATTTCTTCTAACAACCGGTTCTCTGAACTGCTTAGAATGTTAACAACCGGTTCTAGTGAATAGGTGCAAACTGGTAGAATCCCACCCCTGGATAAGGGTGGAACGTACTTCTGGTTTTAAGCTGCTGTACTGCTCCTTCAAATTCCCCCCCTCCCCAGTTTATGGCAACTCGAAAACAGGCATAGGAATGTTTTACAAGTTGATAGGTTGCAGGAATTGGGTATGTCTACTTTAATGAAAAAAAGGACTCAAGGTGACATGATAGCAGTCTTCCAATATCTCAGAGGTTGCTACAAGAAGAGTGGGGTCAATTTATTCTCCAAAGCACCTGAGGGCAGAACAAGAAGCTGTGGTTGGAAACTAATCCAGGAGAGAAGCAGGAGAAATTTCCTGACAGTTAGAACAATTAACCAGTGGCACTACTTGCCACCAGAAGTTGTGAATGCTCCAACACTGGAGGTTTTAAAGAAGAGATTGGACAGCCATTTGTCTGAAATGGTATAGGGGGGTACCAAGGTCTTTTCCCTATTTTTCTATTTGTGACTATCTGGATTTCCCACCCAAGCGAGGATTATTTTTCCAGTGGGGTCCTGCTTTCCTTAAAGTAAAAAATTCAGGATGATCATACCCTACCCCTAATTTTGCCTTTCAGGTAAGAAGGTTGCCCTGTCTCTTGCCAGTGTCTATTTCGCCACTCATGGGTAGATAAATATTTTCCTTTTTTCAAGGCGCCACTCACTGATAGATCTCAGGGCAGTGACCCGTTGGATCCCGGCCAGATCTGGTTGTACAGTCTTGCGTCTGGCACCATCCCTGATACCACCGAAGATAGCAGCTGCCCTTTGATGTTTGACATCCAAATAAAATCCTTGGGGAGGAGGTGGGTGCCAGCCCCATGCCCCTTGCGCCACGCTGGGATGATGGGGTGGGAGGCTCTGCAGGGAGACAGGAAAGCTGGATTAAGTGAAGCACCTGGCATAAGATGGCAGGCACATGCCCGGTTAGGGTGGCAGCTGAAAGGCAGAATTTATTTGCTGGGTCTTATAATAATAATAATAATTATTATTATTATTATTATTCGACTTGTATGCCGCCCTTCTCCCTAAGGACTCAGGGCGGCTAACAATAAAACAGGACCAAATTTACATAAAACAAGCATTAAATATAACAAGTCAGAATAAATAACAATAAAACATTAAAACATTAATTAAAATAATTAAAACAGTAAAAAAATCCCACCCGGGTCATTCCAGGCCGGCCTGTTGAAATAACCAAGTCTTTAGGTCCCAGCGGCAGGAGCGGAGGTCAGGGGCCAAACGGAGATCCACGGGAGATGTTTCCAGAGGCGGGGCTCCCACAGAGAAGGCCCTAGCCCTGGGAACCGCCAGCCGACAATGTCTGACCGACGGTATTGCCAGGAGGCCCCTCCTATGGGAGCGAACAGGACGATCGGCATATGATGATACTGGCAGGAGGTGTTCCCGCAAGTACCCTGGACCCAAGCCATTTAGGGCCTTATAGGTGGTTACTAACACCTTGAAGCTAACCCGGAAGGCCACTGGCAGCCAATACAGGTCGCACAGGAGGGGTGTAACATGGGAGTATCGGGATACTCCCATCACAGCCAGCCGCATTCTGCACCAGCTGTAGCCTCCGGGTAGTCCGCAAGCATCCACCTAAAAGGGTCCATTGGAATTGGGCAGCTTATAAATGCAAATCAATGATAATTCAATTATCTAGCACAGTGTTTCTCAACTTTTAAGATGGGAGGACTTCCACTCCCAGAATTCCCCAGTCAGCCTTGCCAGCCTTCTATTTTCCCCAACAACAACCTTGTGAGGTGGGCTGGGCTGAGAGAATGACTGGTCCCAGCTAGTTTTCATGCCTAAGGCGGGACTAGAACTCACCGTCTTCTGGTGATTGGCCTTAAGTCACCCAGCTGTCTTTCATGCCTAAGGTGGGACTAGAACTCCCCGTCTCCTGGTGATTGTCCCAACGTCACCCAGCTGTCTTTCATGCCTAAGGCGGGACTAGAACTCACCATCTCCTGGTGAGTGGCCCAAAGTCACCCAGCTGTCTTTCATGCCTAAGGCGGGACTAGAACTCCCCGTCTCCTGGTGATTGGCCCAAAGTCACCCAGCTGTCCTTCATGCCTAAGGCGGGACTAGAACTCACTGTCTCCTGGTGATTGGCCCAAAGTCACCCAGCTGTCTTTCATGCCTAAGGCGGGACTAGAACTCCCCGTCTCCTGGTGATTGGCCCAAAGTCACCCAGACAGCTTTCATGCCTAAGGCGGGACTAGAACTCACCATCTCCTGGTGATTGGCCCAAAGTCACCCAGCTGTCTTTCATGCCTAAGGCGGGACTAGAACTCACCGTCTCCTGGTGATTGGCCCAAAGTCACCCAGCTGTCTTTCATGCCTAAGGGGACTAGAACTCACCATCTCCTGGTGATTGGCCCAAAGTCACCCAGCTGTCTTTCATGCCTAAGGCGGGACTAGAACTCACAGTCCCCTGGTGATTGGCCCAAAGTCACCCAGCTGTCTTTCATGCCTAAGGCGGGACTAGAACTCCCGTCTCCTGGTGATTGGCCCAAAGTCACCCAGCTGTCTTTCATACCTATGGCAAGACTAGAATTCACCGTCTCCTGGTGATTGGCCCAAAGTCACCCAGCTGTCTTTCATGCCTAAGGCGGGACTAGAACTCCCCGTCTCCTGGTGATTGGCCCAAAGTCACCCAGACAGCTTTGATGCCTAAGGCGGGACTAGAACTCACCATCTCCTGGTGAGTGGCCCAAAGTCACCCAGCTGTCTTTCATGCCTATGGCAAGACTAGAACTCCCCGTCTCCTGGTGATTGGCCCAAAGTCACCCAGCTGTCTTTCATGCCTAAGGGGACTAGAACTCACCATCTCCTGGTGATTGGCCCAAAGTCACCCAGCTGTCTTTCATGCCTAAGGCGGGACTAGAACTCACAGTCCCCTGGTGATTGGCCCAAAGTCACCCAGCTGTCTTTCATGCCTAAGGCGGGACTAGAACTCCCCGTCTCCTGGTGATTGGCCCAAAGTCACCCAGCTGTCTTTCATACCTATGGCAAGACTAGAATTCACCGTCTCCTGGTGATTGGCCCAAAGTTATCTACCGGGCTTTATATCGCCCAGAGTCCCTTTCAGAAGGAGATGGGCAGTTATATAAATTTGATAAATAAGTATATAAATTTAAAAAATCTGGATGGATGGACGGACTGACTTCCTTCTCTCTCTCACCCTCCACAGCTGGAAGGCTCCACCGAGGGCATCCGGTACCCTGACCAGCTCCTACCTAGGCTGTGTCCCAATCCTCTCCAGGACAGGATTACAAAAATCTCCAGCCTTGTTTTTTCATCCCCGCTAACCTCTCCCTCGCCTTCTCTCTTTCCTGCTGCGTGTGCAAAATTTCCCCAAAGGACTCATTTTGCCCTGCTGACCAACGGCCAAAATCTTTTATCCACACAGCATTTTCTGTAAATAAATTAATAAATCTCTCCTTTCCCGCCCCCCCCAAAAAAGGATTAAAAGCCACCGAGGACCATCCATCAACATTAGCGTCCTGCAGCGTCCAGACCCTGCTTGTTTGTTCACGGCGCCCGTCTGGAAGCGTGCGGGACAGGCTCCGAGAAGTCCCTTTAGGGTATCCATGGCAGGCGTGGGCAGGATGACTCAGAAGCCTTAATGGGCTGCTCTTAATTGCAAGGACTACAAAGCCAATCCCACCCCGCAGGACTTTTTGTGCCTTTGATTCCATTTCCATCCTCCCCACCTTGGACAAACATGCCTGCCTTGCTCCTGCGTGTAGCAACGAGCAACAATTAAAATTACACCCCCTCCCAAAATGAACGGCCAGCCTCTCCTTGGTAGCCTCCAGAACCATCAAAGGGGTGGAGGCGAAGCTGGGAAAACATGAACCTCAGGCGGTCCTCGAACTTACGACCGTTCATTTAGGGATGGAAGCTGCAATGGTGCTTTTAAAAAAAGAGTCTTAGAATCTCTTTTCACACTTACAACTGTTGCTGAATCCACGAGGATCGAAATTCAGACGGTTGCATTGTCCTGGGGTTACACGTGATCCCACTTTGCGACCTGCTGATTAGCGAAATCAACGGGGGAAGCCGGGTTCACTTAATGACCGGGAATCGCTGCAGCGGTTCGCTTAACAACCAGTTGTTGTTGGCCAGTTGTAAAAGGAGGGGCAAAACTCACTTAACAATTGTCTTGTTCAGCCGCAGAAATTTCGGGTCCAATTCTGGTCGTAGGTAAAGAGTTTGCAAGCAGGAAATAAATGTTATTTTTTCTTCTTCTTTTTTTAAAAATCATTATTTATGTGTTTGTGGTGTCCCAAAGGAGCCTTTTTTTCAGGAGGCAACTAGACTTCCTGGTTTTTCTTTGAAGATGTTTCACTTCCCACCCAAGAAGCTTCTTCAGTTCTGACTGGATGGTGGGGAATGGAAGGATTTGTATTCCTTGCAGACAGCTGGTCATTTGCATCCTTTTAGAGGGTTGTTGAGGCCACTTGGAGGTTTGTCTCTGTCCTCAGGGTCACCTGAGTGGTGCATGATTCCTGTAGTCTGCCATTTATTCCCTGGAAATCCATTCCTGCTCCCACACCATTCGAAGGATGGTCATCCCAAAATGCATAGCTAAATGTTTATAGAGATTCTCAGTCATCCAGGTCCTGGTTGCCCCAAAGATGCATTTTTCTTTCTTTCTTTTTCTTTTAATAATGCTTTATTGAATTTTTTTCCATTTATACATATTACCAATAGTTATTAAACAGTGCTGTGACATTATATATACATTTATGTGTCCTATCAAAACTTACAATGCATAATACTTTCATAGCCTCTTATTTATTATATACATTATTTACGATTTCTGTGTTTATATCTATTATCTATCCAAATAAACCATGTTTCCCATACTGCGTTGTATTCTGTGTCTGTTTCCCCTTTTAGTTCCATAGTTAATTTATCCATTTCCACACACTCTAAAAAATTTTTGGATTATTAAGCCTTCAGGTGGTATAGAATTTTCCTTCCAGTACTGAGCATATGAAATTCTTGCTGCTGTTAATATATGTAATATAAGATATTTTATCTTCCTATTATAATTTGTTTTTATTATTCCTAAGAGGAATAATTCCCAGACAAAATCAATTTTGTTTTCTCTTCTAACCACGTTTGAATCATTTTCCAGTATTTTTTCACTTTTGGGGCATGTCCACCATTTTTCAAAAGGCAATTTTTTCTGTTTTTCCTTGAAGGCATTTCGCTTCTGATCCAAGAAGCTTAGTACCTCAAGTGAGGCACTAATACTACTCTACAAAGCCTTAGTAAGGCCACACCTAGAGTACTGCATCCAGTTTTGGTCACCACACTATAAAAAGATGTTGAGACTCTAGAAAAAGTACAGAGAAGAGCAACCAGGATGATTAGGGGACTGGAGGCTAAAACCTACGATGGACAGTTACAGGAACTGGGCCTGGCTAGTCTAGGGAAGAGAAAGAACAGGGGATACAGGAGAGCAAACTTCCAACATTTGAGGGGCTACCCCAGAGAAGAAAAGGGGATCAAGCTATTTTCCAAAGCACTCAAAGGCCAGAATCAAGGAAAAATGGATGGAAACTGAACAAAGAAATAAGGAGGATTTTTTCCTGACAGTGAGAACAATGGAACAGAAGTTGCCTTCAGTGGGAGCTTCATCCCTGGAAGCTTTCAAGAAGAGACTGAACTGCCCTCAGTCAGAAATGCTGTAGGGTCCCCTGCTTGGCCAGGGGGGTTGGACTAGATGACCCCCCAAGGTCCTTCCAACTCTGTTAATCAGTATCAGTAAGCTTCTTCAGGTCTTCAAATCAGTTCCATTCAGTCTGAACTGAACAAGCTTCTTGAATGAAAAGCGAAATGTCTTAAAAATAAAACCCAAGGAAGTCTGTTTGCCCCATCGGGAAGCATCTTTGGGGCAACCCTGGCCTGGATGATGAAGCATCTCCAGAGACATGTGTCTGGGGGGGGGGGAGGGTTTGAGTGGTTTAATTAAAACAAACATTGCATCAAAGCTGAGAGCCACCTTCCTGCCTTTTGGAGCATGGAAGGAAAGCCAATATTATTACTGACTTTATTCCAAACGATGGCCCATCTGATACAAGCCAATAGAGCGTGCAGTCATAAAACTTTACCCGGGGCAAATGCTTGAAGTTCACACAACTTGTGCAAGCAAACCACAATACCTGCCTTGCTAGAATTTTGAGAGAGTGAGGAGAGACGGTCCATCTGATAAGGGACAAATAGACTGTAGTCTGGGGTTTAAGGCAAGGATGCACAGCATATGCTGGTTCGCTTGTTTGCTTGGTTTAAATGAGGATTTCCCCACCTTGGCAATGTTCAGACGCATAGACTTCAACTCCCAGAATTCCTCAGCCCAAAGGGAAGGGAAGGGAAGGAGGAAGGGAGGGAGGGAGGAAGGAAGGAAGGAAGGAAGGAAGGAAGGAAGGAAGGAAGGAAGGAAGGAAGGAAGGAAGGAATGAATAATAACTTTGGCGTACTTGATGTTCTCTGAGGTTGGTGGGTTTTTTGCAGGCATTTAATTACCCAACTAGGTAACACATTCAGTGCAGGCAGGCAGGCAGGCAGGAAGGAGGATAGGGAAGGAAGGAAGGAGGGAAAAGGGAAAGGAAGGCTGGGAGAGAGGGGAGAAGGAAAGGAAGGAAGGTAGGAGAAAAAGAAGACAGGAAGGGAAAGAGGGAGGGGAAAAGAAGAAGGGAAGGGAGGGAAGGGAAGAAGGATAAGAGAATACAGAATAAAGAATGTAGAATAGAATTGAATAAAACAGAAGTTTCTCAACTCTGGCCACCTGAAGACGGGTGGACTTCAACTCCCAGAATTCCCCAGCCAGCACCCAGAAGGCTATCTAACATGTAGAGCTGTGCTTCTTCACAGAGCAGGGCGGGGCTTCAAAGGGACGGTTGCAGCCGCCATCTTGACTTTTTTGACCCCCTCTGAGGGGCCCCTGTTTCAATCCAGCAAAGAAAAGCCCCTGTTGTATAAAATTCCTCTCCTGAAAACCTCACAGACGTTATCTGTGGAGCTCAGGGATCTCCAAACATGGCAACTTTGAGATGTGGACTTCAACTCCCAGAATTCCCCAGCCAGCTGGGGAATTCTGGGAGTTGAAGTCCACAAGTCTCAAAGTTGCCATGTTTGGAGACCTCTGCCATAGCTTCACAGCAAAGCAGTTGGTGATGAGTTGCACACACACACACACACACACACACACACACAAAAGACAGATGTAAAGTAAAATGCATTCAAAGGAACCCCCAAACTGGGTGTTTTACTTCATAAATCTGAATAAAAGGGGGTTCTTCCGGCTTTAAGACCCCCCATTTCAGGAGCGGGTGGGTGGGCTTGGGACTCATCCCTCCAAATCCAGCCAAAGCTCACCAACTTATCTCCGTTTCATTGGTTCCATAAATACAGGAAATGCTCGAGTTATGACTGCCATTGAGGCCAACATTTTTCTCGCTGAGCGAGACCAACAGTGGTGAAAGGAATTTTGCCTCTTTTTACGACCTTCCTCGCCGTCGTCGTTAAGTGAAACTGGGGATCATGTGACACCCCCCCCTGGATGCTTCAACCCATCATAAATATGAGTCAGTGGCCAAGCGTCCCAATTCGGATCACGGTCGTTAAGGGTAAAAAAAGTTACTTTTTTTTCAGCGCCGTTGTAAGTTTCAAACGGTCACTAAATGGACATGTTGTAAGTCAAGGATTATTCATATAGAAGTGGGAACTCTTAAGTCAGTTTATCCACCGTCAGGAAGTGAGGATGTGTCACCAAACACCAGGCACACTACCATATGTGGTGGACTTGTATAGAAGCTAAAAGATACTGGACTAAAATACATACATGGCTGGAAAAAACTGATTAAACAACATATAGACTTGAAGCCTGAAATATGGTTTATTGTGAATGGTACCTGAAGGTTATAGTAAAGAAAAAACATACTTAATCCTACATGTATTAACACCATTATTGTACCCTATGACTATCATTAAGTGTTTGTACCTTATGATTCTTGACTCTTGATGGATGTATCTTTTCTTTTATGTACACTGAGAGTATTTGCACCAAGACAAATTCCTTGTGTGTCCAACCACACTTGGCCAATAAAGAATTCTATTCTATTCTATTCTATTCTATTCTATTCTATTCTATTCTATTCTATTCTATTCTACTCTACTCTACTCTAATCTACTCTATTCCATTCCATTCTCTATTCTATTCTATTCTATTCTATATTCTATTCAATTCTATTATTCTATTCTTTATTCTGTTCTACTCTACTACTCTACTCTACTCTATTCCATTCCATTCTCTATTCTATTCTATTCTATTTTCTATTCTATTCTATTCTATTCTATTCCATTCCATTCCATTCTATTCCATTATTCTATTTTATTAACAGCAGCTAGAATTGTATTTGCTCAAAACTGGAAATGTGATACTGATAGAGGGAAAAAGTAATTGAAAAAATATTTGAATGTGCAGAAATGAATAGACTGACACTAGAAATTAAAGAAAAAGAAGAATCTGAATATTGCATGGTATGGGGCTTGTTTTATAAAAGGCTAGAAAATAAATAATTAAAAGGGATTAGATGTAATGATAAAGCAATAACAGAAATAGATATAGTGAATATGACTTATATTCTATATATGGGAATGTGATTATTGTTATATGGTTATACTGTTAAGAAGAATATTCTTAGTAATTGTGAAGCACATAAAGTATTTATTTATTTATTTGTTTTGTCAAATGCTTACAATATAATATAAATAAAAAATAAACATGACTTTAAATAGAAGAAAATAATACGCACGATTGAAGTGGAATGGATTTATTGTATGTTAAAAATAATTTTTAAAAAATAATAGTAAAAAAAGAAGTGAGGAATTGGAGCCGGTGAATCAGAAAGGAATTTGTGAGACTGTCCACGCATTATTGGGTGGGGAAGGGAAAAATGTCTTAAAAGGAAACCTTTTAAACCTATTTATTTAAACTTCACATTAAAGTTCATTGAAGTTTATTTTAAAGCCGGAGTAATTTGGGCCTGCCCTGCGGCCTCCACATCTGGCAGAGAGAACAAAGTTTCAGCAATTTTTGAGCCCTCAAATCCAGACGTTGACCTCCTCCGGACTTCCTACGCCTCGATACAGGTCGTCCTCAACTTAATGACAAACAGCGGAGCCCAACATTTCTGTGGTTAAGTGAGACACGAGTGAAGCGAAGCGTTGCTCCATTTTTTCCTGACCTTCCTTGCCACAGTTGTTAAGTGAATCCTGGGAGTTGGGACTTGGTTGCTAAGGGAGTCGGGCTGCCCCCGTGGCTTTTCAGAAGGCTGCAAAAGGGGATCACTTGAGCTGGGGACGTGGCAACTGTCATAAATACGAGTCAGTTGCCAAGCGTTTGAATTTTGATCACATAATCGTAGGGATGCTGCAACGGTTGTAACTCTGAAAAGCGGCCGTAAGTCCCTTTTTTCCAGTAACTGGGAACAGTCACTAAATGAACCATTGTTTTTTTTATAAAAAGTTTTTTATTTCTATAACAAAAACAAAAAAAAAACAAAGCCATCTTTCAGCTATACAGTGTGCTGACTGGGTACATATATCTTGTGCACATATTAATATCTGTATACATTCCTTACTAAGTTTACATTCATAATACAGCCCTGTGATGGCGAACCTTTTGCACACTGCATGCCAAAAGTGCGCGCATGTGCACGCTCGCGTGCCTGCACCCATGATGCAATGTGCGTGTGACTCCCTGCCCCCTGCGCATGCATGTGTGACCCCCTGCGTGTGTGTCTCTGCACATGCGCGCACCCCCCACATCGCACGCCTCTGCGCATGCGCACGATTGCACACACGCATGTCTCCCCCCCGCGCTTGTGTGGCAGATACCCAACAGCTGGCTGGTGGGGGCACATGCATGCGCAGTGGGGCTCTTCTGGACGACCTCTCGTGTGCCAGCAGAAGTGGCTCTGCGTGCCACTTCTGGCACGCATGCCACAGGTTTGCCATCACGGCTATAGCCTATTCAGCATTATATATCATATATAACGTTATCATTTAATTTCTTACTTTATTTTCCAGCCATTTCTAAAATAAATCCCAAATCATATAATGCTCCATTTCTTCTTGTTCTCTAATTGCCAATGTTAAGCTACTCATTTCTCCACATTCCAATATTTTCTTAATCATTTACTCCTCCATCGGAATCTTTATAAGTCAAAGGAAGGAAGGAAGGAAGGAAGGAAGGAAGGAAGGAAGGAAGGAAGGAAGGAAGGAAGGAAGGAAGGAAGGATTATAATGAGAGGGAGAGAGGGTCTCAGGGAAGCCCTGCCTTAGCCCTTGGCCACCACAGGTGCCCCCGACGTGAGTGACGTCAAGCTGGCCATGACCCCTGGTCACGCCCCCTCCCCAAGGTCACAACCCTGGTGTGGCCCTCAATGAAATCGAGTTTTGACACCCTTGGTTTACGCTTCTGCAGAGGATGTACGTGCAAATCTCCCAACGGCCACCAGGGTGCAATATAGAGTTAGGGGCTTTGCTTCGCCCTCTAGTGGTTCGTGTCTAGAACGCAGCTGGACCTGGAAGGAGAAGGAATGGGAGCAGCACCAAAGTTTGAGTCCCGTGTTATCGAGTTGCAGCTTCTAAGTGAACGGAAATATTTCTCTAGAGGGCGGCCTTTTATTTTCCTAAACTGGAAACATCTGGAATTCTGCTGCGGGGAGTCCGAGGCTCAAACCAAAGGAGCTTTATTGGAGAGCACAAGGAAGTCTTTGTCCCTCTGGCCACGGCAAATATTATGACCCCAGGGAAGCTTGTTGTTCCTGGCCTTCCACATCGGCCGTGCAAGTCTTGAGACAGAGAGATGGACGGAGGTGTTCTCCTGGGTGGATAAGGATTGGGCCTCCTTTGGCAGGCCGGAAAGCCAAAGACACGAAGTTCAGATCAACTTCAGGTTGGCTCTCCAATGCAAGGACACGTTGATGGAAAGTTGGACTTAAGTTTTTTTTTTTAAGTCAACAAATCATCTTAGGACGTTGCTATGGGGTCCCTGGCTTCACACGCCAAGTTATATTGAGAGATATAACTCTGGATGGTCACCAAACCAGGGGTCACCAACCGGTGGGCCGGGGACCACTGGTGGTCCGTGAGAAAATTTTGGTGCTCTGCAGAGAAATGTCCCCCCCAAAGCAATTAATCCAGGCTGCACAGCAACACAAGGATGCGCCGCCCACATGGCCCATCCACCCACTGGCCCCTACCTTTCAGCTGAGCACAAACTTTACCTTGAGTAGAGCCACGTGAGCTGGAACTGGAAGGTGAGACCAATGACGGGGTAGGGAAATCCACCCTGGGGTGGCTTGCTGACGTGGGTGGGAAAGTCAGTCCCATATTCCAGAGCTGCAGTACTCTTTGGCCATCCCAGAGCAGCTACTCCAATCCATGGCAGGCCGATGCACCCAGGTGGAGGAGCAGCTGCTCCAGGATGTCCAGAGGGCCAGTCCTGTGACTCCTGCAGCTCTGGAATATGCGACTGACTTTCCCACCGACGTCAGCAAGCCACCGTCAGTCAAAATTCATTTTAGTGGTCCACAGGATTTAAAATTATGACTTGGGTGGTCCCTGAGGTCCAAAAGGTTGGCGACCCCTGCATTAAACGAATGGTCCAGTGGTGGTATGCTACCAGTTTGGAGCAGTTCGGCCGAACTGGTAGTAAAAGAAAACAAAACTTGACGATCAGCTGAGAGGAAGAAGAAGAGAAAAGGATAGGATCGGTGTTCCTACCTGCCCCCGTGTTTTTCTCTTCTTTATCCTCTCAAACAGGTGTGGGATTCAAAATTTTTAACAACTGGTTCTGTGGGCGTTGCTTAGGTGGTGGGCGTGGCTTGGTGGCCATGGGACTGGGTGGGCGTGGCGTGGTGGTCATGTTATTGGCTGGGCGTGGCCAACTCAATATCACTCACATCGAGGCACGCATCTCCTCGCCTGGACCCTCGTGACTGTGGGGATGCTGCAACAGTCATAAGTGTGAAAAATGGTCATAAGTCACTTTTTTCAGTGCTATTGTAACTTTGAATGGTCACTCCACATGAGCAGAGTACCAGCAAAGGAGGGAAAAAAACTCCAGAGATGTTCCAGAGACAGGAAGTCTAGTCCTGCCAAGAATGTAAGAAGGGTTAACGGAGAGGCAGTTTCTGTAAGCAAGACCAGAATGTTTCCTTCCTGCCTTCCTTACAGGATTAGCCCAGTAATTTCTTCTAACAACCGGTTCTTCCAACTGCTTAGAATGTTAACAACCGGTTCTAGTGAATAGGTGCGAACTGGTAGAATTCCCACCCCTACTCTCAGCTGATTGGCGTGGCAGAGCCTCAGCTGCTGTTTGAAAAGCTGTGCGCATGCGTTAGGCAAAGCACGCTCACCAAGCTATCCCTGTCAACTCATACAATATTTCTATGGTCTTTTTAGAGTTGCCAACAGAAAGGGAGGGGGGGGAGCAGTGTGGCAGCTTGCAAACTGAAAGTGCATTCCATCAATACTTTTCAAAGATAGTAACTAGGTGACTGAAGTTTCTGCCCCACAAAAGTCTAACTGGAGAGCATGATTGATGACTCTGGGCTATGGATGTGTCCCATTGGAGAATATGAATTAGGATACATCCAGGGAGTGGGGGGAAACCAGGGTCAAAGGTGACAACGAATGATGTGTCTCGGAGTCGGTTACACCCAGGCAGTGCCGGACATGTTAACGCCCAATAAATCCTTTTTTAAGTTTTGGAAGTTTGGCTCGAGACTCGTGATTTAAAAGGGGGGGGGTAACTGCCGGAATCCTGACAACGCCCACTGAACGGGCAGTAAAACAATTTGAATCCCACCACTGGAATGGTTGTAAGTCCAGGACTGCCTCTAGTTAAATCTTTCGCCCTCTTTCTCGTTCAGCAAACTGGTGGGCAACAGATGGAAACGAAGCAAGCAGAGAAGCAATCTAGAACTAAGATAGAATTTTCCTGACAGAACAATTAACCAGTGGAACAACTTGCCTTCAGAAGTTGTGGATGCTCCAACACTGGAAGTTTTTCGGTTTGGTTTTAGGAGTTTGATGGCGGCTATTTTAGGGTCTACACCGAAAGTGTCCATCTTTGGCAACTTTAAGACTTGTGGACTTCAACTCCCAGAATTCCCCAGCCAGTCAATTCCTGTTTCTTTTTCCCTTACTCCCCTAAAGTGATTGCAAAGGAAGGGATTACAAGAGAGTAAGCTATGCTGGCTGGGGAATCCTGAGGATTGAAATCCGCAAGTCTTAAATTTGCTGAGAGTCGACATCCTTACTCTACACCAATATGGTGATTTTGGCACCTCCTTCCTCCTACATCAGAAGGAGAATCAAATTCCAAATTAAGCCCAAAAGTCCTTCTTGTCCACAACAACTTAGAAACTCGAGGTCTTTCCCTTTTTTTTCTTAATTTTTCATCTTTGTCTGGAACAGAGAAGGAAGAGATGGAGACAGAGGAGCGAAAAAATGCCTTACGATGCCGTACGACAAACATCATGTTGGGTCAGGGGAACCAGAGTGGAGTGTTTATTTTCATTTATTTTATTTATTTTGTCAAGCGATTATAAGATAACAGGTATTAGTATAAACATAGTTATGAATACATGAAATGGATACCTATAAGAAAAATAAAAAGAAACAATAGGACAGGGATGGTAGGCATGTTGGTGTGCTTATGCACACCCACTACAGACCTCTTAGGAAAGGGGTGAGCAGGTCAATAGTAGACAGTCTAAGGTTAAAGTTTTGGGGGTTTGGGGAAGAAACCACAGAGTCAGGTAGAGTAATCCAGACATTGACCACTCTGTTGCTGAAGTCGTATTTCCTGCAATCAAGTTTGGTGCGGTTTACCTTGAGTTTGTATCTATTGTGTGCTCTTGTATTGTTATGCTTGAAGCTGAAGTATTCATTGACTGGTAGGATATTGCAATGTATGATTTTATGTACTATACTTAGATCGGACCGAAGGCAGTGTAGTTCTAGGTTTTCTAGGTCTAGAATTTCAAGTCTGGTGGCATAAGGTATTCTGCAACGAGTAGAGGAGTGTAGAACTCTTCTTGTGAAATATTTCTGGACTTTCTCAACTGTATTAATATCAGATACGTAATGCGGGTTCGGGCAGATCACGGATGCCGTGGGAACCAGCCAGAAGAACCCAAGTCCATTGCCTTTCATGCAGATTTGGCAAGAAGAGAGGCCCGTTCAAGATCTCCAGGGACACAGAATCTCTTTGCTTCGAAAATGACTTGTCCTGTTGCCAAACTTCTGTGAATGGGAGCAGCTGGCGTCTGCTTTTCTGCCGTTCCCACCATCGATTTGGTGAAATAGATAAATAATAATAATAAGCACAGCCTCTTCTTTCGGTCCCACTCTGAGGATAACCCGTAGACCCAACTTAATCAGAGATTCAGCAATCGGGGGGCAAGTTATTTATTTTACTACCGATAAAGGAGAATATTCGTAGCTCAGGGTTGAAATGAGAGGTGCTGGGTGCTCCCTGGACTTGGTGGCTTTCTTGCTGACGTTTCATGACCCAGTTAGGTAACATCATCAGTGCCAGAAGGGAGGAGGGTTGTGGAATTGGAGGAGGAGAAGGAGTTGGAGGAGTTTTGTGGGGCCCTGGGTGCTCTCTGAGCTTGGTGGTTTTCTTACAGACGTTTCATGACCCAGCTAGGTAATATCATCAGTGCTAGAAGGAGGAAAGGTTTGTGGAAAGGAGGAGGAGGAGGGGAAGGGGGAGGGGGAGGAGGAAGAGGAAAAGGACTGTGGGGTCCTTGGTGCTCTCTGAGCTGGGTGGTTTTCTTGCAGATGTTTCATGACCCAACTAGGGAACGTCATCAGTGCTAGAAGGGAGGAGGAGGAGGAGGAGGAGGAGGAGGAGGAGGAGGAGGAGGAGGAGGAGGAGGAGGAGGAGGATAACAATGACAACAATGGTGTGGTCCTGGGTGCTCCCTGAGCTTGGTTGTTTTCTTGCAGATGTTTCATGACCCAGCTAGGTAACAAATTTCTCCTTCATTCCAGATTGCTTCTCTCCTGATTAGTTTCCATCCTTCGCTTCTTCTCCTGCCTTCTGGTGCCTTGGAGAATAGCTTGACCCCCCCCCCTCTCTGTGGCAGCCCCTCAAATATTGGAAGGCTGCTTTCACGTCTCCCTGGTCCTTCTCCTTGGACTGGAAATATCCAATCCCTGCAACTCTTCTGCGTACATTTTAGCCTGCAGCCCCCAAATCATCTTTGTTGCTCTTCTCTGCAGGAATAAACTTATTTATTTTATTTATGAGATTTATATGCTGCCCTATCTCCCTGAGGACTCAGGGCGGCGTACAATACTAAAAACAGAACAATACAAATATTAAAAAGCTATTAAACTGAGAATCTCACAAACCATGGAATTTAAAACACAACTAAAAACCCTCCCTCCCCAACCATCAGTCCGGGTAGGCTAGTTGGAACAGCCATAGTTTTAGGCCATGACGGATGGATTGGAGGTCAGGGGTCACCCGAAGCTCCAGGGGCAGCTGGTTCCAAAGGGGGTGGGTGCTCCCACAGAGAAGGCCCTACCCCTGGGAGCCGCCAGCCGATATTGCCTGGCTGACGGCGCCCTGAGGAGGCCCTGCCGGTGGGAGCGCACGGGGCATCGGGAAACCGTTATTGGCAGCAGGGTCTCCTGCAAATACCCCGGTCCAATGCCATGAAAGGGTTTATAGGTCAACACCAGCAACTTGTTTTTCTTCTTCTAAAAATATAGGATTAGTTCCATGGCATGTAATCAAGAGAAGAGCTGCATATTTGGGACACAGCTTTATTGAAATAATAAAGATTAAGAAGAGATTGGACAACCACTTGTCTGAAATGGTACAGGGGCTCCTGCCTCAGCTGGGAGGGTTGGACTAGATGACCTACAAGGTCCCTTCCAACTCTGTTATTCTGTTAGGATCCAACTGGCTAGTTGAGGGGAGAGAAGGGCCAGGGGAGACAGGATAGCATCTCCAATATTTGAGGGGCTGCCCCAGAAAGGAGGAAGGGGTCAAGCTATTTTCCATGTCATGCATTAATCAAACAGGTGGCAAGAAAGTAGGGCAGGCAGGCACAACACAGGTTAGGTAGACAGTAAACACAGTGTCAGACATAAAGATCTCAAGTGCCTATATACAAATGCACAAAGTCTGGGGAGCAAACAGGGTGAACTCGAACTACGAATACATGAAGGTAAATATGATATAGTTAGTGTTGTGGCCCCGCCTCGTGAGCCTGTGCTGACAGAGGAAGAGGACCTGGATGATGAAGAAGAAGAGGAGGAACGGGCAATGCCTTCCTCACCAGGGCCTTCCTCCCCAGGACCTTCCTCCCTGGCAAGGCCTCCCTCCCCAGGACCTCCCTCCCTGGCAAGGCCCCCCTCCCCAGGACCTTCCTCCCTGGCAATGCCTCAGGTTTCTTCAGAAAGCCAAGAGGAACAGCCTGAGAGACGCGTATCAGTACGGCCATGGCGAGAGAGGGAGGAGGAGGGTTCCTGGCTTTGATCCCAGGCAACGTGGAGGAGAAACGTCAGCAGCAACTGTGAGGGGGGGGAGGCCAGGAGATTGAGTTGACCACACCCACCAGGTATAAAGGTGGGTGTGCCTACGCTGTAAAACTTGTGTGTGACAAGTGTGAAATTAAGCCAAGGATTCCGTCTGTGTGCTGATTTAGTTTTTGGACTCTGAACATAAATCAGCTTGTGAGTACTGCATCTCTTGTTGGCTTTGAATTTGGCAGTGAGAGCCTGGGTGACTGCCAACACTCTTGTCGGGAGAGATAACTTGGATTTGGAGACAGGCCAGCGTGACTCTCTCTTGTGCTAGCTGCCTTACCTTCTGGGGAAGGAGGGGAGACAGAACAAGTTGGTATAACAGAAACTTGGTGGGATGAAACCCATGACTGGAACATACTGGTAGAAGGATACAAGCTATTCAAAAAAAAAAACAACCCCAGACCCCATAAAAGAGGAGGTGGAGTTGCACTGTATGTAAAGGACCACTATATTGCTACAGAAATGCATGAAACCAAAGATGAAAACCACCTAGAATGCATATGGGTCAATATAAAGAAAAAAAATGACATGGCCATAGGTGTATATTTAGGCCACCCAATCAAGCAGAAAAAATAGATGTCCTTTTGCCAGCCAACTAACAAACATATGCAGGAAACACACAACAATAGTAATGGGAGACTTCAATTATCCTGATATCAATTGGAAAACTAATTCTGCACCAAGTGAGAAATCAAATAAGTTCCTAACTAACCTAGCTGACAACTTTGTTGTCCAAAAGGTAGAGGGTGAAACTAGAGGGACAGCCATACTGGACTTAATTCTTACAAACAGAGAAGAAGTGATAGAGGGAGTTGAAACTGCAGGAACCTTGGGTGAGAGTGACCATGTCATACTAGAATTCAACATAACACAAACACAAGCAACAGAACATAATGACACCAGAGTCTTGGATTTTAAAAGAGCTGATTTCAATAAACTCAGAGAGAACTTGGGAAAGATTCCATGGATGAAAATCCTAAAGGGGAAAACAACTCAAGAATCTTGGGAAACTCTAAAAAGTATGATCATAGAAGCCCAGACCAGCACAATACCACTGAGAAAGAAAGACAAGAAATCCAAGAAGAAACCAGCATGGCTGCACAAAGATCTCTCTGGCAAATTGAAAGAAAAAAAGGACAAGTACAAAAAATGGAAAGAAGGACATACAACTAAGGCAGAATATCAGCAGATAGCCAGAATCTGCAAAGAGGAAGTCAGGATAGCAAAGGCTCAGAATGAACAAAGACTTACAACAAAAGTCAAAGATAATTTAAAAAAAGTTTCTTCCAACATATAAATAACAAGAAAAAAATCAAGGAAACAGTCAGTCCATTAAAGAGAGAAGATTGCAAGGAAGTAACAGGCAACAGAGAGAAAGCAGAACTGCTTAACTCATTCTTTGCATCTGTTTTCATGCAAAAAGAAACTATAGCTCAACCCACCAAAAACATAACTGTAAAAGACAGACCAGAAATAAAAGTTAAAATAAGCAAAAAAACCAGTAAGAGAACACCTGTTTGATCTTGATGAAAACAAATCCCCGGGGCCTGATGGATTACATCCCAGAGTTTTAAAGGAGCTGGCAGAGGTCATCTCAGAACCACTGCACCATATCTTTCAAAAATCCTTGGAGCACCGGGGAACTACCAGAGGACTGGAAAAGAGCTGATGTGCTTCCCATCTTCAAAAAAGGAAAAAAACAGACCCAGGAAACTATAGACCAATCAGCCTAACATCAATACCTCGGTGGCTCAGGCTGTTAAATGCCTGCACTTAAGTTCCAGCTGCCTACAATTACTGTAGGCTCGAATCCCACCAGGCTCAAGGTTGACTCAGCCTTCCAACCTCTCGGGGTAGGCAAATTGAGGACCCAAGATTGTTTGGGGCAATAAGCTGACTTTGTAAAAATGCCGCTTAGTAATAAGCAGGCATATACAATGGAAGGAAGGCTATTGCTGAGCACACTGGGTTGTATCCCAAAATTGTAAGCGCCTGAGTCTTTGGAGAAGGGCGGCATATAAATGTAATTAAAAAAAAATACCCAGGAAGATACTGGAAAAGATAATAAAAAAACAGATCTGCCAACATCTAGAAACAAGTAAAGTAATAACTAGCAGTCAGCATGGGTTTGTTAAGAACAGATCATGCCAAACCAATCTTATTTCATTCTTCAACACAGTGACTAAATTAGTAGACCAGCAAAATATTGCGGACATAATATATTTAGATTTCAGCAAGGCATTCACAAAGTAGACCACAACCTACTTCTTAGTAAGCTAGAAAAAGGTGGAATAGATAGCACCACCACTAGATAGACTCGCAACTGGCTGGCAAACCGTACTCAACGAGTAGTCCTTAATGGGTCTAAGTCTACATGGAGGGAAGTAAGCAGTAGGGTGCCACAAGGTTCCGTCTTAGGCCCAGGACTCTTCAATATCTTCATTAACGATTTAGATGGGGGAATAGAAAGGGGAACTTACCAAATTTGCAGATGATACTAAGCTGGCAGGAATAGCTAACACCCAAGAAGATGGGCTGAAGATCCAGAGGGATCTTGACAGACTAGAACACTGAGCCGTATCTAACAAAATGAAATTCAATTTAGAGAAAAGTAAAGTCCTACACTTAGGCAAGAAAAACCCAAAGGACACATATAGACTGGGTGAAACCAGGCTCAATAGCAGTAACTGTGAGAAGGATCTTGGAGTCTTAGTGGACAACCAGCTAAATATGAGCCAGAAGTCTGCAGCAGCAGCCAAAAAAGCCAATGCAATCCTAAGTTGTATTAACAGAGGGATACAATCCAGATCAAGGGAGGTACTAATACCACTCTATAAAGCCTTAGTAAGGCCACACCTAGAATACTGCATCCAGTTTTGTTCACCACATTATAAAACAGAAGTTGAGACTCTAGAAAAAGTGCAGAGAAGAGCAACCAGGATGATTAGGGGACTGGAGGCTAAAACAGACATGAACAGTTGCAGGAACTGGGCCTGGCTAGTCTAGGGAAGAGAAGGACCAGGGGAGACATGATAGCGGTCTTCCAATATTTGAGGGGCTGCCACAGAAAGGAGGAAGCGGGTCAAGCTATTTTCTAAAGCACCTGTAGGCCAGACAAGGAATAATGGATGGAAACTGAACAAGGAGAGATTTAACCTGGAAATAAGGAGAAACTTTCTGACAGTGAGAACAATCAACCCATGGAACACCTTGCCCTCAGAAGTTGTGGGAGTGCCATCACTTGAGACTTTCAAGAAGAGATTGGACTGCCATCTGTCAGAAATGGTGTAGGGTCTCCTGCTTGGGCGGTGGGTTAGACTAGATGACCTACAAGGTCCCTTCCAACTCTGATTATCTGTTATCTGTTATCCAAAGCACCCAAAGGCCATACAAGGAATAATGGATGGAAACTGAACAGGGAGAAATTCAAGCTGGAAACAAGGAGAAACTTTCTGACAGTTTCTGACAATGGAACAGGAGTTGCTGTCAGAAGTTGTGGGAGCTTCATCCCTGGAGGCTTTCAAGAAGAGACTGGACTGCCATCTGTCAGAAATGGTATGTGGTCTTCTGCTTAGGCGGGGGGGGGTTGGACTGGATGACCTCCAAGGTCCCTTCCAACTCTGTCATTCTATATTCAATAGAACAGAAGTTGCCTTCGGAAGTTGTGGGAGCTTCATCACTGGAGGCTTTCCAGAAGAGACTGGACTGCCATTGGTCAGAAATGGTGTAAGGTCTCCTGCTTGGGCAGAGGGTTGGACTAGATGACCTCCAAGGTCCCTTCCAACTGTTAATCTGTCGCTTGGTTTGGAGTATAAACAAGATTGAAGAGCTGAGAGCCAGAGAGGTAAGAAAGAGGGAAAAGACCGTGATCAGATCCTGCCTTCTGCTGGCCGAGCTAAGAATAGCATTAAAATCTTTACTATTTAAAAAAAAGAGAGAAAGAGAATTTTGGCTTATCTCCAAAAATGCCAATTCTCACTTGATCGGCTTAATGAGAGGCCACTAGGCAATCTTGGGGCCATGGACTAGTTTCAGGATCTAAAAAGATGCCCTTTCAGCCAATCTGTTTTTTAAGGATTTCATGAGCCTTGGTGGCACTGCAGTGGTTAGAATGCAGTACTGCAGGCTACTTCTGCTGACTGCCAGCTGCCCGCAATTTAGCAGATCGAATCTCACCAGGCTGACTCAGACTTCTGTCCTTCTGAGGTCGGTGAAATGAGGACCCAGATTGTTGGGGGCAAGAGGCTGACTCTGTAAAACCGCTTAGAGAGGGGCTGTGAAGCCTTGTGAAGCGGTATGCCAAATCAAATATTTCTATGGTCTTTGTAGAGTTGCCAACAGAAAGGGAGGGGGAGCAGTGTGGCAGTTTAGAAACTGAAAGTGCATTCCATAAATGTTTTCAAAGATAGTAACTAGGGGACTGAAGTTTCCACCATGCAAAATTCCAACTGGAGAGCATGATTGATGACTCTGGGCTATGGATGTGTCCCATTGGAGAATATGAATTAGGATACACCCAGGGGGTGGGGGAAAACCGGGCTCAAGGCTGATAATGAATTATGTGCCTCGGAGTCGGCTACACCCAGGCAGTGCCGAAGATGTTTACTTCCAATAAATCCTTTTGAAGTTTTGGAAGTTTGGCTCGAGACTTACGATTTAAATGGGGTAACTGCCGGAATCCTGACATGGTACATAAATCTAAGGGCTATTGCTATTTAAATGACTCATGTGCACATATGCACATGCACACACACTGTCATGCCCTTGTCAGAATCTGATTCCGAGCGGGAGGCCAAACAGCTGACAGGGAGTGGGAGTGTGGCTCCATTGGCTGTGGAGGAAACTGGAGAAGGGCAAAGTCCGGCTGAGCAGAGCAGGAGAGAGGTAGAACAAGGGAGCGGGAGTTCAGAGGAAGACCCAGGCCCACCCCCCTCTTCATCCTAGGGCACGCAGGGAGGAACAGAGGAGAAGGGAGCAACATGAGTTGCTGGCTTACGGGGGAGGAAAGGGCCCTGATTCCCTTCATTAGCTGCAGCCGGGAACACAGTGTTTAAAAAGGGAAGCTGCGCACAGCAAAGTTGTTGGAAGCAAGCCGTGAGTTATCTTTTATGGTCGAGGCTTAGCTGGGTTCCTGGCGTCTTCCCAACTGTGTGTGTTTTGCTGGCCTTTCCAGTCTGCAATTCCTTCTCCTGCCCTGTCCAGCTAATTACTACAGCGTGGGTTGTTTGGATTTTTAGTTACAGTTTGTAGGTACTTTGTTTTCGGATTGAATTTCCTCCACTTAAAGGCTGTTCTTGGGAAGAGTTTTTTTTTATCTCCAGCCGAAGGTAACCTGGACATTGGGGGCAAAGTTGGAGCTATTAAAGGGACTCTTCTTACTTATGGGACTGTGTTGCCTTTGTGCCATGCCCTGGCTCATCACACACACACACACACACCACACACCCAATGAACAGAGAGCAGACAAGGTGCAGGAAACAGGATCTCTTTGCTTTATCGTCCCAATACAAAACCGCCGAGGGAGAGGGGGGAAACTTGGCCGGCGGGCACTGAGGGAGGGTCCTCCTCAGATGTCAGAGACGGACAGCAGCAGGGCAGTTGGAGAGGAGGGGGCTCGCCTGCTGCCATGAATCTGGCCCTTCCAATGGGGCTCCTGCACCGCATCCAAGTTATCTCGGGATTCCAGGATGTTCGGGACTGGCAGGGAAGAGAGAAAACAGGGTTACTATTCGTCGCGCGAAGGATCGGTTCAAAATGGGGGTCCCTTCTAAGCCCCGCCCCTTTAAGAGCAATTAAGAGCTGAATTTGAAATAGAAATATGTATATATCTATATATATTTTAAAATTTTAAATGTTTGCAAATGGGTTTTAATGATTATTTGGTCGAATTTGGTTTAATTACTTTTTAACTTTTGTATTTGTATGGTTGTTTTTATGTGAGCCGCCCTGAGTCTTTCGGGAGAGAGGGCGGCATATAAGGCCAAATAATAAATAAATAAATAAATAAATAAATAAATAAATAAATAAATAAATAAATAAATATATGTATATCTTCTTTTTTTGTTTTTCGTTAAAGAATTTAATGTGTATCTGTAATTGAGTGTACCAAGCAGAATTCAGTTGATAGCTATGTTAGAAAATGAATGTCATATTTGTGAAGGTGTACTTTAAGTGTTGAGTAATAACTGAATAGATGATACTTAAAAGATATAAAGGTGTTATAACTCCAGCCTTAGCAACTACGGGTCAAAATATGTATAAGGAGAAAAAAAAAGAGTATGAAATTGTAAACAGGACAGATGAAAGTGTTAAAATATTAAATGGAAAGAAATGGAAAATTAGAAAAAGAAATGTAATTTAAATTAGAAAGGAATGGAAGAATTAAAAATAAGATTATAGAAAGTAGAGAAAGGGAAAAGCTATGGGAAAAAATTGTGAAAATGGATATAAAATATGGATTAGAACACATAAGATGAATATATAATGGAATGTATGTCTGTGGAGAAGTGACAACCCGGGAGCCCACTGTTCTCAAAAAAAGATGTTTTATGTTCTTTATGTATGTGTTTGTCTATGTTTGTCTTTTTAAAAAAAATTATCAGAAAAAAAGAGATCTCAGTGATCTCTCAGTGATCCACTCTGGTTCCCATGACCCAATATGATGCTTGTTGGATGGCATCAAAAGCCATTTTTTCGCTCCTCCGTCTCTGTCTCTTCCTTCTCTGTTCCAGACAAATATGAAAAATTATGGGGGTCAAAAAAAGGAAAGACCTTGAGTTTATAAGTTGTTGTGGACAGGAAGGACTTTTGGGCTTAATGTGGAATTTGATTCTCCTTCTGATGGAGGAGGAAGGAGGTACCGAAACCGCCATATTGGTGCAGAGTAAGGATGTCGGCTCTGAGCAACTTTTAAGACCTGTGGGTTTTGACTTCCAGAATTCTCCCTAGCCAGCATAGCTTGCTCTCTTGTGATCCCTTCCTCTGCAACATCTCTCTCCACTTTAGGAGATTAAGAAAGAGAGAAAAAAGCAGGCATGACTGGCTAGGGAATTCTGGGAGTTGAAGTCCACCAGTCTTAAAGTTGGCCAAAGATGGACACTTTTGGTGTAGGCCCTAAAGGAAGGTAAAGGGTGAAGTTTGCCCTCTTTGCACATCCATGGTAGTCGTTTCCGGTTCTAGGGGGGCGCTGCTCATCTCCATCACAAAATCGAAGAAGAGTCAGCGCTGTCCAAAGATGTCTCCGTGGTCCTGTGGCTGGCAGGACTAAGCGCCTTCGAAGACGCGCGGAATGCTGTTTCCTTCGCACCAAATTGGTCCCTGTTTTTCTACTTGCATTTTTTACGTGCTTTCGAACTGCTAGGTTGGCAGAAGCTGGGACAAGGGACGGGAGCTCACTCTGTCACGCAGTGCTAGGGATTCGAACCGCCAAACTGCCGACCTTTCAGATCGACAAGCTCAGCGTCTTTGCCATTTAAGGGCATTAAGGGGCTCCAAATCCTTCTGGGGTGTCTCTTCCCCTGTTCCCATTTGGAAATTTAGATGTTGGGGACAGAGAGGTTATGGGGGAACCCCCAAATAAATGGGAAGCAACCCTTTGGAAGTTTTTTTTTGGGGGGAGGGGGTCTTTAGCCTTACGAATGAGTATAGGTAGTCCTCAACTTACAACCAGAATAGAGCCCTCAATTTCTGTCGCTTTGCCACTTGTGATGTGAGTTTTGGACTGTTTTACCCTCCCTTTCCCACCACCATCGTTAAGTGAATCACCACAGTCGTTAAGTGAGCAATATGGTCATTAGGAGAATCTGGCTTCCCCGTTGACTTGGCTGGACTAGGAAGGTCGTAAAAGGGGAGCCCCGGGGTGCTGCAGCTGTCATTAATATGAGTCAGTTGCTGCCAAGGGTGTGAATTTTGATCACGCGATCGCAAAGGGTGCTGCGATGGTCGTTAAGTGTGGAAAACAGTCGAAAGTCGCTTTTTCCAGGGCGGTTGTAACTTCAGGCGCGCTAAATGAATGGTTGTTTTAAGTTGAGGACTGCCTGTCTAGGGTCTCCTGCCTTTGGGTCCTTTCCAATATTGGATCCCCGGGACTCACTTGTGATCGCCACATTTCTGTCGTTGGTGTTCAGCTGCCACAGGTTTTCTTTCTGGCTCACCTGTCAGGGCAAAAAAGGAGGGGAAAAACTACCTCAGAAATGCCCCCCAGATCCCTTCAGATCCAACCCCCAAACCTCCAGTTTTAGGAGAAGTCTATGTGTATCTTCTTTTCTTCTCCAGAAATGGACCAGCAATATTTTATTGAAACCTTACCGTGTTTCCCCAAAAATAAGACCCTCACACACACACACACACACACACACATCTCCACCAAAAAAGGCACCAGGCCTTATTTATGAGGGGATATCATCCACTGACTAACCTCACTTGCGTGCCTGCCCCCCCGCCTCCATTTTTGCAGTCTGTGATAAAAATCAAATCCATTCAGGTATTCAGACAACCGAATACCGGAGACCCGTGAACAATATATAAGAGCTTTATTATAAAGCTTTTGCAAAAGGGAATTCTGCCCATGGGCAGAAAACATTTTCCCCCAGAGGGCTGGGGTTTATGTACAGGTTCAAGTGTACAGTCTCTGCCCCTTTCCTGGCTTCACAATCGATCCAAGCTATGGATCTCCCTATGCAACACCCATATTATCGTAGCATAACATCTGTTTCCTTGCCCTGTTTACCCGTTCCCATTTCCAGTAACCTCCCTCATCAACACAACACTGGTCAGCGTAACCTACCAAATGTATAATCTTTATGCAAAACAATAGAAAATAGATAATTTTCCAGTACATTATCTTAGGTTAACACAGAGGTTAAAGATGGCGTTACCATTGCTTTAGATTTTCACAGGTATAATTTTTACATATCACACAGTCAGAGGCCTTCAGGAATTTCTTCTTCTTCTGCAGCCGGAAAGTCTTCCTTGAAGGCCTCTGCAGCTGATAAGGGAGTTCTGGATCGATCCAGACCTTCGTTCTCAGCTCCAGAGGCCTTCAGGAAAGCCTGCCCAGCCTTGCCGGCGGCAGAAGAAATGGGCCGGCCAGGCAGGTGTCGGGGTGTGCAAGGCCTGGCTACACCTGTCCAAAGGTAAGTAGTAGGGCGGCTCCCTCTGCCCCACACCCCCACCCTAGCTTAACATCCACTGTCAGGATTCCGGCAGTTACTCCAGTTAAATCATGAGCCTTGAGCCACACTCCCAAAACTAAAGAGGATTTATTTGAAGGTAACATTCTACGTCCGGCACTAACCTGGGCGTAGCCAACTCTGAGATACGTAATTCACTGTCACCCTTGATCCTGCTTCCCCCCACCCCACCCCTCTGGGTGTATCATCCAACGAAACACGTCCATAGCTAAGAGTCATCAATCATGCTCTCCAATTAGATTTTTGCGCGGCAGAAGCTTCAGTCATCTAATCAGTCTTTGAAGAAAATATGAATGGAATGTACTTTCGATTCCACACTGTTGGAGCTGCCGGCTCTTTGAAACTCCACCCCCCTTCTTTCTGTTGTCAATTATTAAACGTGTATACAAATATGAGTTGACATCCACTCTGGAGTGGGAGGGATCTTAATTAGGGCTTATTTTGGGGGTAGAGCTTATATTGGGAGGATGTGTAAAAAAAATCAAGCTAGGGCTTACTTTCAGGGTAGGCCGTATTTTTGGGGAAACAGGGTTTCTCCTCATAATGTTTGCGGGAGCGTCTCCTGCTGACATCGAATGTCAATCGCCCTGTGCGAGCGCACAGACTGGGACTCCTCGGGGTGCCGTCCGCAAGACAGTGTCGGCTGGCAGTGCCCCGGGGAAGGGCCTACTTTGTAGCGGCTCCCGCCTTGTGGAACCAACTGCCCGTGGGGCTCTGTTTGGCTCCGGATCTCTGCTCTTTCTGCCACGATCTGAAAACTTGGCTCTTTGAACAGGCCGGGCTGGACTGACCTCTCGGGGGGTGGTGGTTAAATTGATTTTATTTGGGCTTCTGGTGTTTAATTCGTTTTTAATGTATTTATTGTTTATATTTTTAGCTGTGAGCCGCCCCAAGTCCTTTCGGAGAGGGGGCGGCATATAAGTCCAATTATTAAATTAAATTAAATTAAATAATGTCATGCCCCTGGTGGAGACTGACTCCGAGGAAGAGGAGGAACAGCCAACAGGGAGTGGGAGTGTCGCTCCCGAGGTGGTGGAGGAGGCTGGGGAAGGGCAGAGGCCGGCTGAGCAATCAGAGGAGGATCCAGGCCCATCTCCTATCCATCCCAGGGCATGCAGGGAGGAGAGGATCAGGGAAAAGCGTGATCTACTCTGGAGGAGAGGGCCATGATCCTCCTCAGGGCTTACAGCTGGGAGCTCTGTATATAAGTGTGTAACTGCACAGTCAGAATTGCTGGAGTCAAAATTAGTGTTTCCTTTGAAGGAGGTTAATCTTTGTTGGAGTTCTTCCCAAGGACTTTCCCCGATTATCTGTTTAGAACATATAATTACTTATCTTAGTTTGCTTCGGAACTTTCACCGAGACGGTTTGTTCTTGTTTTCCTTTTGCCTCATTATTTACTTTTGGGACTTTAAACTGTGATTAATAAAACAGTTAAGTTGAAGGCATTGCCGGACTTTAATTCATGTTTTTTGCGGTTTGGGTTATTTTGAAAGACTACAGGTCATCACACATAACCAAAAAGAAATTTAATGGTCCAAGGATTTTGTTCTGGCTTTTTTTGGGTGTGGGGTGGGGGGCTGCATTTGGTTATTTGATTCACAGCTAGTCCTCGAATTACAACAGTTTGTTTAGTGACCGTTCGAACTTACGACAGCCGTGAGAAATGTGACTTGGGACTGCTTTTCACCCTTACAACTGTTACAGTGTCCCCGTGGTCACGGGATCGAAATTCAGACACTTGGCAACTGACTCGTATTTATGACGGGGGCAGTGCCCTGCAATGTCACTTGATCCCATTTTTGCGACCTTCTGTCGAGCAAAGTCAATAGGGAAGCCAGATTCATTTAATGACTGTGTGGCTATGTTAACCACTGCAGTGATTCCCTTAACAACGGTGGCCAGAAGGGTCATAAAACGGAGCATAGCTCATAACATGTGTCACTTAGCAACCAAAATGTTGGGCTCAATTGTCGTCACAAGTCGAGGACTACCTGTATAAGTAGGGGAACAACTAACATTACAAGGAATCAATAGATTTGGAAAAAAAGAAAGTATAAAGTGGAAAAAGGGACAAACACACACACACACACACCTACATGCACACCCACACCTACACACCCACACACCCCTACATGCACACACAAGCACACACCCCTACACACACACCCCTACATTCACACACACA
>CM019151.1:186522802-186568421 GCA_009733165.1 Naja naja
TCCTGAATCATGGGACTGCAAGGGACCTTGGAGGTCATCTAGTCAAGCCCCCTGCTCAACCAAGAGACTCTACACCATTTCAGACAAGTGGCTGTCCAAGTCTCTTCTTGAAAGCCTCCAGTGATGGAAGCACCCACAACTTCTGGTGGCAAGCAGTTCCACTGGTTAATTGTCCTCATTGTTAGGAAGTTTCTCCTTATTTCTAGGTTGGTTGTGTTTGGGTTCTGCAAGGAGTTCTCACACACACACAGACACACACACAAACACACCAAAAAAAAACCCAGTTTGGGTAGTTTTAAAAAGTAAGGAGAAAAACCCCACAGGCAAGGCACCTGCTGGTTTCTTTTGCAGTTTTGTATTTTATACTATAAGATAATAATAATAATAATAATAATAATAATAATAATAGGAGGACAACCAGGAGGAGGAGGAGGAGGAGGAGGAAGAAGAAGAAGAAGAGGAGGAAGAGGAGGAGGAAGAAGAGGAAGAGGAAGAAGAAGAAGTTGGAGGAGGAGGAGGAGAGGAAGAAGAAGAAGAAGAGGAAGAAGAAGAAGAAGAAGAGGAAGAAGAAGAAAAAGGAGAAGAAGAGGAGGAAGAAGAAGAGGAGGAGGAAGAAGGAGGAGGAGGAAGAAGGAGGAGGTCTGTTTTTCCTCCCAGCGCCTAGCCAGCTGGGTGCAGGGATGGATTTGCTGGGTTGCCTCCGGGCAGCGCTGGGTTCAAATCCTGACGACCTTTGGTAGCGTGTCAGGTGAGTTTGGGCCAATTTCGTTCTCTTCTCAGCCCAGCCTACCTGACAGGGTTGTTGTGTATAGGGACGATATGAGGAGGAAGGGAGGGCTACTCCATCACTTCTACAGGTAGTTCTCCAGTTACAAGATTAGATTAGATTTATTAGATTAGATTTATATCCTACTACTTCCCAAAGGGGAACTCGAGGTGCGACAAAAAGATAAAAACAATTTCTGTACAATATAAAAACAAAAAACTCATTCATACCAATCCAAAACATACACGGGGGGAGAGCAAGGTCTCAATGCCATGCCCCCACAAAGCCAGGTCTTAACGAGCTTTGCGGAAGGCAGGTAGATTTGGGATGGTTCTAATCTCCACGGGGAGCATATTCCAGAGGGATGGCGCCGCTACAGAGAAGGCCCTAGCCCGTGGACCCACCAGCCGACATTGCCTGGCCGACGGTATCCGGAACAAGCCCTCCCTGTGAGATCTAACTGGGCGCTGGGAGGCATAAGGTCGCAGAAGGCGGTCTCGCAGGTATCCTGCTCCTAAGCCATGAAGGGCTTTAAAAGTTGTCACTAGCACCTTGAATTGCACCTGGAAGACCACCGGTAACCAGTGCAGCTCACAGAGGATAGATGTTATATGGGCACATCTAGGTGCACCCATAATCATGCAAGCCGCATTTTGCACCAGCTGAGTCTCCGTGCTCTTCAAGGGCAGCCCCATGTAGAGCGCATTGCAGTAATCCAATCGAGAGGTGATAAGGGCATGAGCAACCATGTGAAGAGCCCCCCGGTCCAGGAAGGGTCGCAACTGGCGCAACAGGTGAACCTGTGCAAAGGTCCCTCTGGTCACAGCCGTAAGATGGTGGTCAAATTGTAGCTGTGGTCCCCCAAGTTGCGGACTCGTTCTGAGGGGAGCAATTTCTCTCCACCCAGTACTAAAGTTGGATAATCAACTGAACCCCTAGGGGGCAAAACCCATAGCCACTCGGTCTTGTCAGGGTTGAGTCTGAGCCGATTAGCCCCCATCCAGATCCTCATATCCTCCAGGCACCAGGACATCACCTCAACGGCCTCACTTGATTGACCAGGGGCAGAGATGTACAACTGGGTATCATCAGCGTACTGGTGATACCCAACCCCATGTCGACGGATGATCTCACCCAGCGGTTTCATGTAGATATTAAAGAGGAGGGGGGAGAGGATGGAGCCCTGAGGGACCCCGCATGGCAGGGCCCTAGTTTGTTTGTTTAGCAGCCGTTCAAAGTTACAACGGCACTGGGGAAAAAAGGGACTTTAGCCTCGAGGAAAGTGGGTAAAAATTTTGGGGTGGGCTAACAGTGGATGAACAGTGGAAGAGGAGCACCCCAAGAAGAGGAGTGGGCTCCCCTTGCTGAAGGTGGCCAAAGTGGGAAGTTAGGTACCTCCTCATTTGGGGATAATTTCATAGCTTTCTGCACCGAAAGCTGCGGGTTGGGCTAGATGTCCTCTATGGCCCCCTGTAACGTTCTGCATTCTAGCATTATTTGGATGTCCTTCAAGCAAGAGGGGTGGGATAATCGGAACCCTCGCTTACCTTTATGGAGGATTCCCGTGTCTGTGAAACTGGTGAGGAGGAAGTAGAGGATGGTCAGGATGAGAAGGTTGCCACAAATGATGGGGAAAGCCCAGGAGACGTTCAGGCCCAGCCAGGTGCCCCTAAGGACAGCAAAGGACATTGTGGGCCTGTCGCACATGGGGCTACCACAACAGCGGCAACTTCTCTTTAGCACAGGGTCACTAACCTTCTAACCCGAAGTCCACCTGAAGAAGGTGGACTTCAACTCCCAGAATTCCCAGAAGGTTCACTTCAACTCCCAGAATTCCAGTAAGGTGGACCTCACCTCCAGAAGGTGGACTTCAATTCCCAGAACTCCCCAGCCAGCCATGCTCAGCTCAGCCCAGCTCAGAGAACATCAAGAACACCCAGTCTTCTTCTTCTTCTTCTTCTTCTTCTTCTTCTTCTTCTTCTTCTTCTTCTTCTCTTCTTCTTCCTCCTCCTCCTCCTCCTCCTCCTCCTCCTCCCTCCTCCTCCTCCTGCCTCCTAGCACTGATGATGTTCCCTAGTTGGGTCCTGAAACATCTGCCAGAAAACAACCAATCTCAGAGAGCCCCCCCCCTCCTTTCACCCCTGAGCTACACCCATCCATTCCCCCTTTATCCACCCATCTTCGGCTGGGCGACCGCCGGAAACAGGAAGGCGCCTCTTCTCCCTACTCACGGGAAAGTGAAAAAGAGACAGCTCAGTGCCAGGAGGGAACTGAAGTAGAAAGAGGCCAAGGATCCCGAAATGACGGGGTGGCACCCATCCGGGGCGGAGGCCATGCCTGCAGGAAGAGAAACCCCTGAAAGCTCTTGGCCCAAGCCAAGTGGGGACCAAGGGGCAGGTTGCCGCATGCAGGCCCCTGACAATGGCCAGAGGAGGGGAGGGGCTGGGGAGGGGTTCCTTCTGCTGTGGAATGTTACTGGGTGGCAGTTGGAGAAGCTGGTGGGACCCGGGGCATGGGTGGGGTTTGAGGGGTGATGTCCCATCAGTTTGTGGCCTGGAAGCCCAGGTACCCCGAATCTGGTGTGGAGCGGAAAAGAATTTAATCCCTCAATTTGACAGCCAAACTTTGCAAACGTCTATATAATTTGTGTTTTTTTTACCTTTTATTTATTTCCATCTCTTGACGGATATTTCTGCTTTAAAACTTCCTTTGGGAGTTGTGGGAGCTTCATCTCTGGAGGCTTTGAAGAAGAGACTGGACTGCCGTCTGTCAGAAATGGTGTAGGGTCCCCTGCTTTGGGGGGGTTGGACTAGATGACCTCCAAGGTCCCTTCCAACTCTGTTATTCTATATTCAATGGAACAAAAGTTGCCTTCGGAAGTTGTGGGAGCTTCATCCCTGGAAGCTTTCAAGAAGAGATTGGACTGCCCTCAGTCAGGGTCTCCTACTTGGGTGGGGGGGGTTGGACTAGATGACCTCCAAGGTCCCTTCCAACTCTGTTATTCAATGTCAAAATAAATAGTAAAGGGACAGTGGACATCCCTGCCTTGTGCCTTTTTTTAAATGTTGACTGTCATGCCCCTGGTGGAGACTGACTCCGAGGAAGAGGAGGAACAGCCAACAGGGAGTGGGAGAGTGGCTCCAGAGGTGGTGGAAGAGGCTCCAGAGGCTGGGGAAGGGCAGAGCCGGCTGAGCACTCAGAGGAGGATCCAGGCCCATCCCCTATCCATCCCAGAGCACGCAGGGAGGAGAGGATCAGGGAAAAGCGTGGTCTACTCAGGAGGAGAGGGCCATGATCCTCCTCAGGGCTTACAGCTGGGAGCTATGTATATAAGTTGGTAACTGCATATGCAGAATTGCTGGAGTCAAAGTTAGTGTTTCCTTTGAAGGAGGTTTATCTTTGCTAGCGTTTTTCCCAAGGACTTTATCTGCTTGGAACGTATGATTACTTATCTTGGTTTGATTCGGAACTCCCACCAATATGGTTTGTTTTGGGACTTTAAACTGTGACTACTAAAACAGTTAAGTTGAAGGCATTGCCGGACTTCAATTCATGTTTTGGGTTTTGGGTGATTTTGAGAGACTACAGGTCATCACAGTTGACATTCTCTGTTACGCCCCCATTTACAGTCCCTTTTGCAGTTTTCTTTGGTATAGATCGCCCTAATCACGTTGATAAATCCCCTCCCCAATTCCATGTATTTTAATTGCAAATAACATAAATTGCCAATTTACGTTATCAAAGGCTTTCTTGCGCGCCTCAAAAGATCAGCGCCATTTTGTTTTCCAGGATGTGCTTCTTCATCCTATTCCAAGGTGTTCAAAATTATTCTCGTATTATTTTTTTAATTTGTCCCGTAGGCAAAAAAAAACCCCAAACCCATTTTGGTCTGAGTGTATAAAATTCATTCAAAAACCTCTTCAGTCTTTCGGCTCTTATTGTCGCATACATTTCATAATCCACATTTAATAATGAAATTGGTCTACAATTTTTAATCTGCAATAAATCGGCGTCTTCTGTTTTGGTATAATAAGAGAGACATTTGTTTCCATCCACAATTTTGGCATCTTAGCTTCTACCTAGCATTGTAAACTTCCAGCACTGACAGTTTATAATTGGTTTATAACTTTTATAAGCTTATAAAACATTTATAAGAATCAAATTTATGGCCTGGAAGCTCAGGCACCCCCAATCTGGCGTGGAGCTGAGAAGAATTTAATCCCTCAATTTGACAGACAGACTTTGCAATGGGGGGGGGGTCTTGGCTTACCCCAAAATAGGAATCTCCACGTCATTCAGGCAAAGCAAAAAACACATTTATTTAAGGGGATTCTTCATACATTTATTAGGAGAAAGTTCCTGACAGTGAGGACAATTAACCCATGGAACTGCTTGCCACAAGAAGTTGTGAGTGCTCCATCACTGGAGGCTTTTAAGAAAAAGATTGGACAGCCACCTGTCTGGAATGGGATAGGCCAGGGTCTCCTGCTTGGGCAGGGGGCTGGACTAGAAGACCTCTGAGGTCCCTTTCTATTCTATTCTATTCTATTCTATTCTATTCTATTCTCTATTCTCTTCTGTTCTTTCTATTCTCTATTCTATTCTATTCTCTATTCTATTCTTTCCCTTATTCTATTCTATTCTATTCTATTCTATTCTATTCTATTTCTATTCTTCATTCCAATATTTATTCTGTTCTCTTCTGCTCTCTTCTTATTCTATTCTGTTCTATTCTATTTATTCTATTCTAATTATTCTATTCTATTCTATTCTATTCTTATTCTATTCTCATTCCAATATTTATTCTATTCTATTCTATTCTATTCTATTCTATTCTATTCTATACTATTCTATTCCTTATTCTATTCTATTCCTATTCTTCATTCCAATATTTATTCTATTCTGTTCTCTTCTGCTCTCTTCTTATTCTATTCTGTTCTATTCTATTTATTCTATTCTATTTATTCTACCCTATTCTATTCTATTCTATTCTTCATTCCAATATTTATTCTATTCTTCTATTCTATTCTATTCTATTCTTCATCCAATATCTATTCTATTCTATTCTATTCCTTATTCTATTCTATTCTATTCTATTCTTCATTCCAATATTTATTCTATTCTATTCTATTTTATTCTATACTATTCTATTCCTTATTCTATTCCTTATTCTATTCTATTCTATTCCTATTCTTCATCCCAATATTTATTCTATTCTGTTCTCTTCTGCTCTCTTCTTATTCTATTCTGTTCTATTCTATTTATTCTATTCTATTTATTCTACCCTATTCTATTCTATTCTTCATTCCAATATTTATTCTATTCTATTCTATTCTTCATTCCAATATTTATTCTATTCTATTCTATTCTATTCTATACTATTCTATTCCTTATTCTATTCCTTATTCTATTCTATTCTTCATCCAATATTCTATTCTATTCTATTCTATTCTATGTTTTAAATTAATTTATTGTGTTTTGGTTTTAATTGTGAGCCGCCCCGAGTCCTCGGAGATGGGGCGGCATACAAGTCTAAATAATAAATAAATAAATAAATAAATAAATAATAAATATTCTATTCTTCATTCCAGTATTTATTCTATTCTGTTCTGTTCTGTTCTATTCTTACTCTATTCTGTTCTATTCTGCTCTATTCTATTCTATTCTTCATTCCAATATTTATTCTATTCTATTCTATTCTATATTCTATTCCATTCTATATTCTATTCTATTCTATTCTATTCTATTCTATTCTATTCTATTCTATTCTTCACTCAATATCTATTCTATTCTATTCCTTATTCTATTCTATTCTGTTCTGTTCTGTTTTGTTCTATTGCAATTCTATGCTACTATTCTTGTTTTATTCCTGTTCTATATACAGACAGTCCTCCACTTAGGCCCACAACTGAGACCCAAATTCCTGTTGCTAAGTGAGACATTTAAGTGAGATTTTTGCCTCGTTTTACCATCTTTCTTGCCATGGTTCTTAAGCGAAACTGGATGTTTTCTCGGTTCATTTATTTATTTTGGCCCCGTTTTGCCAGTTCCTGGTTCATTAACCCAGCAGCCGCCCAGGTGTGGGTGTTTGGCCCCTATGCCAATGAACTCCGGCGCTCGGCAATGGGAAGAGCCGAGCAGGAGAAAGGGATGATTCAGGACGAATGAATCCAAGATAAAATTGTTCCCAGCGGCCCCAGGCAAGCAGGACTCTGACCCCAGTTTGCCAGAGAAAGCCGAGCTGCCCGGAAGAGCAGATCTTTTTGAGCCGCTGCTTCTCGTGGGATTAAGAAGGTCTGGTAAGCCTGCTGGAAACTACTGAGGCAAACAAACATGGAAGAAGACTTTTCTTTGGAAAACCTGATGCCAAATCCGAGGTAGGCACCTTCCTTCTCTCTTAAGACCCGCTCAGGGGGCTGGTTCGGTGTGGTGGTTAAATAGAAGACCGGTAGAACAGAAGAGAATAGAATAACAGAGTTGGAAGGGGCCCTCAGAGGTCTTCAAGTCCAACCCCGTGGCTCAGGCAGGAGACCTTTCCAGACAAAGTGGCAAGTAGTTCCACTGGTTCACAGAATAATGGAGTTAGAAGGGACCTTGGAGGTCCTCTAGTCCACCCCCTGCTCAGGCAGGAAACCCTTTACCACTCCAGACAAATGATTATCCAACCTCTTCTTAGAAACTCCCAGTGTTTGGAGCAGCCCCAACTTCTGGTGGCAAGTTGTTCCACTGGTTAATTATTCTCCCTGTCAGGAAATTTCTCCTTAGTTCTATGTTGCTTGGTTGGTTTCCATCCGTTGTTTCTCATCTTGGCTTCTATTCTGGTGCATTAACTCTTTCACGGATTAACAGAGTTGGAAGGGACCTTGGAGGTCATCTAGTCCAACCCCCCTCCAAGCAGGAGGCCCTACACCATTTCTGGCAAATGGCAGTCCAGTCTCTTCTTGAAGGTCTCCATTGATGGACAACTCTACTGTGGTTAGTCCAAATCTTTCTCCTGGGCAGAGAATAGAAGACAGAATGGAATAACAGAGTTGGAAGGGACCTTGAAGGTCATCTGGTCCAACCCGCTGCTCAGGCAGGAAACAGGACACCGTTTCAGACAAATGGCTGTCTATTCTCTTCTTAAAAACCTCCAGCGTTGGAGCATTCACAACTTCTGGTGGCAAGCAGTTCCACTGGATAATTGTTCTCATTTTTAGGAAGTTTTTCCTTAGTTCAAGGTTGTTTCTCTCCGTGATAAGTTTCCATCTGTTGCTTCTTATCCTTTGGTGCTTTGCAGAATAGCTGGACCCCCTCTTCTTCTTCGTGGCAGCCACCCCAAATATTGGAACCCTGTTATCATGTCACCTCTAGCCCTTCTTTTCATTAAACTAGACATACCCAATACCCAATTCTCCAGGCTAGAAACGGGGAAGCTGTGAGTTCTAGTCTTGCCTTAGGCAGAAAAAAAACAGCTGTTTGACTCATATATTTTTTTCTTCTTGCAATTGGTAAATCACCTTTGAAAAAGACACGTTGCCCTCAACTTACAAACAGCGGCAATTTTTCCAGGCAGTAGTCAGCAGCTCAGGGGACTCAAAGGCACCAAAAAGAAGAAAATATGTCCATGGAAATTCTCCGTCATCCACGTCATGATTGTCCTAAAGGTGGTTTTGCAAAAGACAACTGGACTTTCTTGGTTTTGTTTTTTTCTTTGAAAACGTTTCGGTTCAGTCAGAACTGAGGAAGCTTCTTGGATGAGAAGCGAAACGTTTTCAAGGGGGAACAAAACAACAGCCAAGGATGTCCAGTGGCCTTTTTGAAAAACCACCTTTGGGATAAAAGAAGAGAAATGTTTACCTAGTGAATGAAAGTTGGAGAGGTCCCCAAACTTGGCAAGTTTAAGACTTGTGGACTTCAATTCCCAGAATTCTGGGAGTTAAAGTCCATAAGTCTAAAGTGGCCAAGTTTGGAGGCCTCTGGAGAATTATGGGAGTTGAAGTCCACAAGTCTTTTTTTTTAAAAAAAAATATTAGAAAAACAAACACAAAACCAGAAAGAAACATCAAAAACAATGAACATGGTACAATCCTTCTAACCCACATAGTTGTCTTACATTGCTAAATCGCATATAAAAATAGTGCATGTTTACATTCTATATACATAGTATATAATATTTGTTTTCTTAAGTTTTCACAGGTATTTATATGTATGGTATTCAGCTGTGTTTGGGTATTTTCCCACGTCATTATAGTTGTGCACACACACACACACACACATATAGTTGCACAGCTATAATGACGTGGGAAAATACCCAAACAAAGCTGAATACCATAGTATATAATATATATATACATTTAATCATTTCTTATTATCTTGACCTTTTCTCTTTTCTAACCAACCATAAAACTTATCCCATACTTTATAATAATCCAATTCATCCTTATTTTGTAATTCTTTTGTCAATTTGTCCATTTCTGCGCACATCCAAATTTTCCTAATTATTGCTATTTCACTTGGAGTTTCTTTACATTTCCACTGTTGTGCGTAAGCCAATCTCGCAGGTCTGTGATTATATGAATTATTAAATATATAATATCCTTGTCATTTTGTCCCACATTAATTCCTAACAACAAAAAAATCCGGGTCTATATTCTATTTTGATCATATATATTTCTTCTAACCATTTCTGAATTTTCTGCCAGAACTTTTGGGCTTCTTTGCAATTCCACCATAAATGAAAATCCACGAGTCTTAAAGGTGCCAAGTTTGAAGACCCCTGATCTATTCTATCTATTCTATCTCTCTTTCTCTATCTATTCTACCTCTCTTTCTCTATCTATCTATTCTATCTATCTATTGTATCAATTCTATCTTTCTCTCCCTCTCCATCTATTCTATCTATCTATTCTACCTCTCTTTCTCTATCTATTCTATCTATCTATTCTATCTCTCCCTCTCCCTCTATCTATTCTATCTATCTCTCTTTGTCTCTATCTATTCTACCTCTCTTTCTCTATCTATTCCAGGGGTCTTCAGACTTGACAGCTTTAAGACTTCAACTCCCAGAAGCTTGTGGACTTCAACTTCCAGGATTCCTCCTCCTCCACTCATGTTAGCTCAGGAATTCTAGGAGTTGAAGTCCACAAGTCTTAAAGTGGCCAAGTTTGAAGACCCATAGGCTCTAGTCTAATAAAGAGGAGGATTAGGAGGGAATTGAGAGCAGTCTCAGGGGCTGTCACAGAGGATGGCAGAATAGCAGAGGGACCTTCGAGGTCCTCTAGCCCACCCCCTGCTCAAGCAGCAAAACCCTATAACATTTCAAACAAATGATTATCCAATCTCTTCTTTTTAAAAAAAACACACCTCGTGATTGAGCACCCTTGATCCAAAGAGTTTAGAAGGCAAGAGAGGTGTGTGTGTGTGTGTGTGTGTGTGTGTGTGTGTACCTATTCTCCAAAGCATTGAAGGCAGGAGAAAAAGCAGTAGTATTTTTCCAATGTGCTTTTAACAGCCGGCAGGTCATTCAACTCTCCAAGGTTGCAGGATGTCCTCTTCCAAATCTAAACCGCCGTTCGACAGTTTGCGCACAGCCCTTGCTGGGTTTCTTTTCCTGGAGACCGGGGGAGGGGAACTGTGTAAAGGTCAAAAAAGATGGAGGAACCTGCGTAGAGGTCAAAGGAGTCAAGATCGTTGTGCCTGGAGTGATCAAAGATGCACCTTTTTGCATCAGAATCCAAATGTAAGAAGGGGCTTTCTTCACTCACACAATCAGAATGCAGCTGGAAGGGACCTTGGAGGTCTTCTAGTCCAGCCCCCGTCTCAGGCAGGAGACCCTAGACCATTTCAGACAGATGGCTGTCCAATCTCTTCTTAAAAGCCTCCAGTGTTAAAGCACCCACAACTTCTGGTGGCAAGCAGTTCCACCAGTTAATTGTCTTCACTGTTAGGAAGTTTCTCCTTAATTCCAGGTTGCTTCTCTCCTGAATTATTGTGATGACCCGGGGCGTGACACAAAAAATAACCAAGGCACAAAAATAGAAGAAAATCCCTTTAACGCCGCCAGCTTGGCTCCAATGTCCAATTACCCTTGGCTGGAAACCAAACTCTTAAAGAAAACAGTTTACGGAGGGAGTAAATACAGTCCGCACCCAAAGTAAAATTAATTAGAAATAACAAAACCCAACACAAACCACACTGAAGGAATTGCTACGGCAGGCAAGGATGATTAACTGCAGACTTCTACCAGATAACACAGCCACTACAGTTGGGAGGAAGCCAAAGCACAGATAAGTCCCAACAAGAATATTTCATGCTTTGCTTCCAGCCCTGGGCTGTGCACAGTTGGTCCTTTTAACCAGTCCTCCCAGCTGCAGCCCATGAAGGGGATCAGGGCCCCTTCCTCCCCCGTAGACCACACCACTCATGTTTCTCCCTTCTCCACTCCTCCCTGCATGACCTAGGATGAAGAGGGGATGGGCCTGGGTCTTCCTCTGAATGCCCATCCAGCCTGTGCCCTTCCCCAGTTTCTTCCACAGCCACCAGAGCCACACTCCCACTCCCTGTCGGCTGTTCCATCTCTCCCTTGGAGTCAGATTCTAACAGGGGCATTACAATTAGTTTCCATCCATTGCTTCTTGTCATCCATTGCTTCTTCCTTCAGGTGCGTTGACCCCCTCTTCTTTGGGGCAGCCCCTCAAATACAGGAGGACTGCTATCATGTCCCCCCTTTTCTCTAGACTAGCCAAACCCAAATCCTGCAACTGTTCCTCATGTATTTTAGTCCCAGGCCTTTAATCATCTTGGTTGCTCTTCTTTGCACTTTTTCCAAATTCTCGACATCTTTTTTGTACTGTGGTGACCAACGTTGAATGCAGGATTCCAGGTGTGGCCTTATGAAGGCTTTACAAAGCAGTGCTACTACTTCCCGTGATTTTGATTCTAGGCCTCTGTTTATGCAACCAAGGATCGTATTGGCTTTTTTGGCTGCTGCTGCACACGGCTGGCTGGCGCTTAAGGCATCATCCACTGGGACTCCAAGGTCCCTCTCACAGTGACTGTTTTGAGCCAGGTTTCGCTGAATCTGTATTTGTACCTTTGGTTTTTCCTGCCTAAATGTAAAACCTTACTTTTCTCCACATTAGAATAGAATAGAATAAAATAGAAATAGAAATAGGAATGGAATGGAATGGAATAGGAATGGAATAGAATAGAATAGGAATAGAATAGAATAGAATAGAATAGAATAGAATAGAATAGAATGGAATAGAATAGAATAGAAATAGAAATAGAAATAGAAATAGAAATAGAAATAGAAATAGGAATGGAATGGAATGGAATGGAATGGAATGGAATGGAATAGAATAGAACAGAATAGAATATGGAATAAGAATAGAATGGAATGGAATGGAATAGAATAGAATAGAATGGAATGAATGGAATAGAATAGAATATGGAATGGAATAGAATAGAATGGAATGGAATGGAATGGAATAGAATGGAATGGAATGGAAATGGAAATGGAAATGGAATGGAATGGAATGGAATGGAAATGGAATGGAATGGAATGGAATGGAATGGAATGGAATGGAATGGAATGGAATGGAATGGAATGGAATGGAATGGAATGAAATGGAATGGAATGAAAATAGAAATGAAATAGGAATGGAATGGAATGGAATGGAATGGAATGGAATATGGAAAGAATGAAATGGAATGGAAATGGAAATGAATGGAATGAAATAGAAATAGAAATAGAATGGAATGGAATGGAATGGAACGGAACGGAATGGAATGGAATGGAATGGAATGGAATGGAATGGAATGGAATGGAATGGAAATAGAAATGGAAATGGAAATGGAATGGAATGGAATGGAATGGAATCAACCCGAGTGGAATGGAATGGAATGGAATGGAATGGAATGGAATGGAATGGAATGGAATGAAATAGAAATGGAATGGAATGGAATGGAATGGAAGGAAAAGAATAGAATAGAATGGAATGGAATGGAATAGAATATGGAATAAGAATAGAATAGAAATAGGAATGGAATGGAATAGAATAGAATGACAGAGTTGGAAGGGACCTTGGAGGTCATCTAGTCCAGCCCCCTGATCAGTTAGGAAACCCTATTCCATTTCAGACAAGTGGCTGTTCAATCTCTTCTTAAAAACTTCCGGTGTTGGAGCATGTACAACTCCTGGAGGCCTTGAATTTCCTTTTGTTGGACAGGGCCAATTGTTCAAGTCTGTCAAGATCTTTTTGGATTCCTGAGCTTGTCCTCCGGTTGCGGTTCACTTGGTTCAGTTCTCCACCTTGACTTTTTTTGACCCCGCCTGTGGACACCCAGGTCAAAGACATTGTTCCAGATGTTCCCTTCTTCCACATCAATAAACAAGTCCTATTTATTTACTCTAGCTGGCAGAGCTAGGTGAAGCGTTACGTGGAAGGTTAAAAAAAAAATTAAGCTTCTCAATGTTTTCATTTCCTGTTTTAAAAGTTGACTTAGATCTGCCTGAATGGATGCAAAATGCAAAAACGGTTGCATGAAGGTAGTTCTTGACTTACAACTATTTGTTTTGTGACCACTCATAGTGACAGCAGCACTGAAAAAAAGTGACTTATGAGCTGTGTTCTCCCTTAATGACCGTTGCAACATCTCCACGGTCACATGATCGAAACTCAGCTAGTTTTGCCACTGGCTCCTATTTATGACGGTCGCAAGGGTCCTGGGGTTATGTGATCCCTTTTTCTGATCTCCTGGCAAGCCAAGTGAACAGGGAAGCCAGGATTCACTTAACGACCGGGTCACTAACAATGGTTGCAGTGATCTGCATAACAACGGTGTCAAAGTGGGGCAAAACTCACTTAACATCAGCTTCTGGCAGGTGTTTCATCTTGACCCAACTAAGTAACGTCATCAGTGCCAGAAAGGAGTAGAGTTTGTGGAGAGGAGAAAGAAGAGGGGGGACTGTGGGGCCGTTGGTGTTCTCTCATCTTGTTTTTTTTCTTTCCTGGAGATGTTTCATGGCCCGACTTGGTAACATCATCAGTGCAAGAAAGGAGTGGGGATTGTGGAGAAGAGGGGGGAGGAAGAGGAGGAGGAGGGGGACTGTGGGGTCCTTGGTGCTCTCTGAGCTTGATGGTTTTCTTGCAGACGTTTCATGACCCAACTAGGTAATGCCATCAGTGCTAGAAGGGAGGGGAGATTTGTTCTCTCCTTACACACAAGTAAGAATTCACGCCGTGCCACTAAACAGATCAGCTGCATTCATTGACATAGGATGCCAGCGCCTGAGTTTGTGTTAACCCTGGTGCTTGGCTTGGCATCCTGGCCTGTCGTTTTGATTCTGTTCTGATCCAAACCTGGTTCCAAGAGAGCCAACACAAGACAAAGGCAGCAGCACAACCTTTTAATGTTTCATCTATGAATCCTGTTTCTTCACAGATAAAAGGCGGCTTCCAACTAATTCACTCCGACAAGGAAGAGCCTGGCCAAGTTTTTGCAAGGCTGCCAAAAAACAACAGATAAGAAATAGTTTAGGAAAAGATATGTAAAGAGTATAAAATATTGATCAATACACATTCTAACGGCCACAAGAATTACATTTGCGCAATGTTGGAAACAGCCTGACATCCCCAAAGATCAAATGATTATACAAAAGATAATGAACTGTGCGGAAATGGATAAATTATCGCTAAGTCTTAAAGATAAAGAAGACTCAGTATTCTATATGGTGTGGGAACGTTGGTACAAATGGCTAGAGAGGAGATAGAAGAAGGAATAGGAATTACCAATAGAGGTATAGATGGAGTATAATATACTTAAGTAGGAGTTAATACTCGATAGAATATATAGAAGATTGCTAAGTAAATATCGCCACAGGTTGTTCTGAACACAATATTTTTAATGTTTTAATGGTTTATGTTGGTGTGTCTGACAGTTTGTGTTTGGTGTGGGTTTCTTTGTGTGTTTTTAAGGTAATAAAAGTTAATAAAGTTTTTCTATAAAAAAAGAAATAGTTTACAACACAAGAGTCTTCAAATACCAAATTAAGATACTGGAATGTCCACGAGGCTGAGTTTCAAAACGTTTTTATTTATGTATGTATGTATGTATGTATGTATGTATGTATGTATGTATTCGACTTATATGCCACCCCCCTCTCCCGAAGGACTCGGGGTGGCTCACAGCTAAAATACAATACTAACAATAAATTACCTAAAACTATATTAAACAATGAAGCCGAATGAATGTTAAAACCCCAAAATTAAAATGAACAAACCCCAAAGGGTCAGCACAACCCAGATTGTAAAAACAGCCAGGTTTTTAACTCATGGCGGAAGGTGCGGAGATCGGGGGAGCCAGCCGGAGCTCCAGTGGAAGAAGATTCCATAAAATGGGGGCTGCCACAGAGTAGGCCCTCCCCCGGGTCCCCGCCAGGCGACATTGAGTCGCGGACGGCACCCTGAGGAGACCCCGTCTGTGCGCCCGTACCAGGCGGTTGGTACTTGATGCAGGGAGGAGTCGTTCTCGTAAATAACCTGGACCCATGCCATGTAGAACTTTGAATGTTAACACCAAAACCTTGACTCTCACCCAGAGGGCAACCAGAAGCCAATGCAGGCCGCGCAGGAGGGGTGTAATATGGGAGTATCGGGGGGCTCCCATCACTACCCGTGCGGCCACATTCTGCACCAGCTGAAGCCTCCAAGTGGTATGCAAGGGCAGTCCCAAATAGAGAGCATTACAGTAGTCCAGTCGGGAGACAACGAGCGCCTGAGTGATCGTGCGCAGGGCATCCCAGTCCAGATATGGGCGCAACTGGCAAACCAGCCGGACCTGGGCAAAGGCCCCCCTGGCCACGACTCCCACCTGCTCCTCCAACTTGAGCCGTGAGTCCAGGAGGACCCCCAGGTTCCGTGCCCTGTCCACGGGGTAACACCTCCCCATGACCAAAGATGGAACCTCAGAACTGGACCGGGATGTTGGTATGCACAACCACTCTGTCTTGGCTGGATTGAGTCAAAGCATGTTCCTGTCCATCCAGATCTGCACCGCTTCCAAACAACGGGACATCACGAGAGAGCATCACTGATGTGGTCCGGGTGGAGATGTATAATCATCATCAGCATACTGATGATAACTCACCCCGCAACCACGGATGATCTCACCCAGAGGCTTCATATAAATGTTGAACAGGAGAGGTGAGAGGACCGACCCCTGAGGTACCCCACAAGTGAGAGACCTCAGAGTCGACCTCTGCCCTCCTGCCAACACTGTTTGTGAACATCCTGAGAGGTAGGAGGAGAACCACTGTAAGACAGTGCCTCCCACTCCCAACCCCCCGAGATGCCGCAACAGGATACCATGGTCGATGGTATCGAAAGCCGCTGAGAGGTCTAACAGGACCAGGACAGAGGAAAAACCCCTGTCCTGAGCCCTAGAGAGATCATCAATCAGCGCGACCAATACTGTCTCCATGCTGTACCCGGGTCGGAAGCCCAATTGGTACGGATCCAGGTAGTCCGCTTCCTCCAGGAAAAGTGGCAATTGCTGAGCCACCACACTCTCAACAACCTTCGCTAAAAAGCGAAGGTTGGAGACCAGACGAAAGTTGTTCAACAACACGGCTGGGTCCAGGGCAGGCTTCTTCAGAAGGGGCCTCACCACCGCCTCTTTCAAGGTGGCAGGGAACAGCCCCTCCCTTAATGAAGCGTTGACCACTGCCCGAGCCAGACGTGACCTCCCTGGAGGCATAAACCAACCAGGAAGGGCACGGGTCCAATAAACATGTGGTGGAGCTCAGCCGCTGCATAATCCTGTCCACTTCATCCTCAGAAACAGGATCGAACTCAGTCCAGATCACATTAGCCAGACCGCTCGCCTCCCTTCCTCAGACCACTGCAAGTCCGAACGCAACCCTTCCCAGATCCGAGCAATTTTATCCTGCAGATAAAGACCAAATTCCTCAGCTCTGCCCTGCAGGGGGTCCCCCACCTCCCCCAACTGTAAGAGGGAACAGGCAACCCCAAACAGGGTGGCTGGGCGGTTATTCATGGATGCTATGAGGGCGAGAAGTAAGATCTCCTTGCTGCCCCCACAGCTACCAGGTAAGTCCTAATATGGGCTCTCAACTGGGCTCGGTCGATCCGAGCGGTCACCCTCCACCTACTTTCTAGTCCCCTCACGACGCCTCCCGGAGCTCCTCGGTATACCAGGGAGCTGACCGATCTGCGCCGGAGTAAGGGGACGATGGGGACAACCCTGTCAAGAGCCCCCGGGCCCACTGCTGCCAGGTAGCCGCAAGGACCTTGGCAGGGCTGTGGGTGAGGATGCAGGAAAACCCCAGTTCTGCCTGGAACCTCTCAGGGTCCATCAGGGTGCCTGGGGCGAACCATCTAAGTGGCTCCTCATCCCAGGTGTGGGGCGGCTTGATGGAAGACCAGCCATAGGAGATAGTGGTCTGACCATGGAACGGGTGGGTTTCTATAACACCATCCCCAGGCCACTACGCCACTGCCCGCAGACAAAACCAGGTGGCATATTGCCCCCTCGTGAGTCGGGCCATCTATTAACTGGTCAGACCCATGGACTCCATGGAAGCCATAAATTCTGGCTCAACTGACGCCGCCTCAAGGAGGGCAGGTTGAAGTCACCCAGAACTATAAGCTCTGGGAACTCCACCGCCACCCCGAGACGGCATCGAGCAGCCCAGGCAGGGTGGCTGATACACAGCTGGGGACAGGTATGTAAGCAGCACCCATCCAACCACCACTAGGCCCGAACCTCACGAGGAGGGACTCACACCCCATCTCTCGAGCAGGGACCTCCCTTGGAAGCAGGGTCTCCAATAACAACAGCCACCCCTCCACCCCTTCCCTGGGGTCGAGACCAGTGCATAACCCTAAAACCTGGGGGGCAAATATCGACCAGAGGGGCTCCACCCTCTGGCCCCAGCCAGGTCTCGATGCAGGCCAGGTCCAGGCCTCCTCCTCAATAACTTCCCAGAGGAGAGGTGCCTTATTTGCCACGAACCTGGCATTAAAATACAGCAGCCGGAGCCCAGGGGCCCTAGATCCCAAAACCCCCAGAGATTGAGAAGAGGCCAAGGGGTCGGAGCGCCACGCTCGATACAGCGGGACGCGCCCCCAACATGATAAGGCCCCCTCCTCGCCGCTCCTACCCATTCCAACCACCCTGGGAATCAAGCCCCACTATTCGCCTGGGGTCCCAAGAGCCCCCATGCACCCCCAACCACGCATCCTGACTCGGCTGCAATGAGCACCTATAAGACACCCCCCTTCCCTAACCCACTTAAAAATCGAATCAAGAATTTAACTAATGAAGGCCTGGAACCCCCTTCTACCCTTCCCAGGACCCCCACCCCAACCCCTACCAGCACAGTGCCAACTCTCTGGGTTCCATGACCCGTCCTCGAGGTACATTGTGGAAAGTCCGGCGGGCCAGGCCTGGGAGAGAGGGGCCTCCTGTAGGGCCCGCAGGTCCGTTGACGAGTAGACCCGTATGATGTTGTATTGCACATATAAAGGAAGGAGTCGAAAGGTGGAACAAGTCCGTATATCAAGGATGTTAAAAACACCCGGTCCAATCCCAACGTCCGTGCTGCAGCCAAATGGTCCCAGGAAATGAATCAGGATTGCTCTCTCACCACAATCCGGGGCTGGTGGTAAGGGCCCTCATCCGGGCCAGCCACCGTGCTCTCACCGCAGGAGTATCAGGCGAGCACGTCCAGGTGGCAAGATGATAACAGAGGTTAGCTATGGGGGAGGGCAAGCAATCCCAGTCCGCAACCCTCACACAGTAGCGGGTGGGATGCGTCCACATCCCTCTCACCAACCTCCGCTGGGTGTAAAAAAGGGGAGAAATAGCCCCAAGAGGCAAGGCAAAAAGGAGGAAGTGGGGGGGGAGGGCAGCAAACACAGATCTAAAAGGTCCAGCCGGAGCAAAGCAGACGACAAGGGGGCCAGGCCTGGCAGCAACCCCGAGGCCACACCATCTCCACCTTGTGGCCCAGAGTCATCGCTGGCCAGTCCGGCTTTCATCGCCTCTCGCCACTAACACCACCATTGGCAGCATCATGGCAGCACGCCCCCAACCGCGGGTCACCACAGCAACCAGCTCAGACCGCTTCTCGCCATCGCTGCTGCCACCAACGTTTCGCTATGGAGATCCCAGCTGGGACCGAGCGCCGGAGCGGAGACCAGCACCCTCCTCCGTCCCCACACCTTTGCCTTGTCGCCCCCAACACGCCATTCTTCGCAGTGCGCCATTTTCAAGGCCAGGTGGGGCCAGCCGCCCGCTGGTCTCACACCCCATAGTTCGCTACCCCACAGCTGAATGCTCCCCGCCGCGCCGTTCTTCGAGACGCAGGGCGTCTCCAAGGCTAAACCTAAAGTCAGCCAGCTGATTGGCCGCCGCACCATTCCTCGGGGCGCCACCGCCGCCACTGCGCCATTCTTTAAGGCACAACGAATCTCCAGGGCTGAGTCCAGGAACGACCAACTGATCAGCCCGCCACGCCGTTCCCCAGGGCGCCGCAGAGAACGCTTCCTGCAGAGAACGTCCGATTCAAAGCTGGCTTTTATTTTCTTGGCGGAGGGGCCATTACCTTGCAGCCTTACTCCCAAGTCGCCCGTGCTGTTGCAGCTGCCCTTTCCTACGAGCAGCCCTGCACGCACACGCAATGGGCACGGGCTCCTCGGGAACCTCCTCATCGCTGCTGCCAGCCACAATCTCCAAAGGCAGCACCCCACTCCCTGATGGTCCTGGCCCCATCCCTGCCTCACACGCAGGCCCCTCACCTGAGTCCTCGCTCTCCTCAGCCATCCGCACCTGCTACTGGCTAACCACAACAGATTCTTGGCAATGTGTGAATCCAGCAAAGAGGTCAATTCCCAAGCAGTTGCTTGCCTTAAAATAACCCACAAATAAATGCTTGGGTGGATAACAATCATCTGATGGATAAAGATAATTCTAAGCTCGTGAACCAAAGAAACAGTCCATATTTTGGGGGGGGGGGTGGGTCTGGACAGGATGAACAAACCCCAGAGAGAATGAAGGAAGCTTGTAGGTTTCATCTGAACTCTGATTTTTTTTTTCCCATTCTTTTGGGCAGTTTATCCCTGGATTTGATCCACCTGCTCATCGACAACTTCAGCGTCCCTGTTGCGTGCTTCTCGCACCCACCTACTGCGCTGCAGCTGCTGCGACGTAAGTGTGCAAGACGCAACCAAGGCGGAGGCCACACGACCATGAGGAGCCTTGCACAGCTAGTCCTCCCCTTATAACCGTTTCGGTTTAGTGACCGTTTGGCATTACCACGCTAGAGGTGGCCCTCGATGCGCGAAGCCCAATTGACCCCCAAATTCCCGCTGCTCAGTGAGACATTTCTTAAGCCTCCTTTTTACGACCTTTCGGGGCACAGGTGTTAAGGGAATCCCTGCGGACGTTAAGTGAGCCCCCAGTCGTAAAGCAAATTGGATAACTGCTTGTCCGAAGGTCACAAAAGGGGATCAAAACATGACCTCCAACCGCCATCAATAGGAGTCAGTGGCCAATCTTGACGACGTGACCATGGGGAGCCTGAAAATGGTCATAACTTTTTCAGTGTCATCGTAACTTCGAACCATCCCAAAAGGGATGGTTGCAAGCCGAGGATCGTCTGTCCTGAAAATTGTGATGTACGACTGTGTTTCACACTTTCGACGGTGGCAACCTCCCCGTGGTCACGTTGTCAAAATCTCCTGGCGGTTGACTCCATGTCGCCCACAGCCTGAATTTTGATCGCGGGGCAGCTGCAACAGTCATAAGTGTAGGAAGTGCTCCTAAGTCATTATTTTTGCTTCAAATAGTCACTAAACGAACCATTGTAAGCCAAGGACTACCTATAAAACTTGTTCAGTCTGATTAGTGTCAGGGTCATGCCCCTGTTGGAATCTGATTCAGAGGGGGAGGCTGAGCAGCCGACAGGGAGTGGGAGTGTGGCTCCATTGGCTGTGGAGGAAACTGGGGAAGGGCAAAGTCCGGCTGGGCATAGCAGGGAAGAGGTAGAACAAGGGAGAGGGAGTTCAGAGGAAGACCCAGGTCCACCCCCTCTTCATCCTAGGGCATGCAGGGAGGAACGGAGGAGAAGGGAGCAACATGAGTTGCTGGCTTACGGGGGAGGAAAGGGCCCTGATTCCCTTCATTAGCTGCAGCCGGGAACACAGTGTTTAAAAGGAAGCTGTGCACAGCAAGTTGTTGGAAGCAAATTGTGAGTTATCTTTCATTGTTGAGGCTTATCTGGGTTCCTGGCATCTTCCCAACTGTGTGTTTTGCTGGGCTCTCAAGTCTGCAATTCCTTCTCCTGCCCTGTCCAGTTAATTACTTCAGTTTGGCTTGTTTGGACTTTAAGTTACAGTTTGTGTTGACCATGTTTTGGATGGAATTCTCTGCAGCCAAAGGCTGTTCCTGGGAGAGCTTTTCTCCAGCCCGAAGGTAAACCTGGATATTGGGGGCAAAGTTGGAGATAATACAGGGACTCTTCTTGCTTATTTGACCGTGTTGCCTTTGTGCCATGTCCCTTTGGGTCATCATGAGCCTCGAGCCAAGCTTCAAACAAAAAAAAAATCCAAAAGATTTATTAGGAGCAACATGCCAGCATTAACCTAAACGCAGCCAACTCTGGCATACGTCATTTACAGTCACCCGTGTCCCTGTTTCCTCCCTGGGTGTGTGTCATAAATCAGATTCTCCAACGAAGCTACAGTTGGCTCCCTGCGGGGGGGGGGGGAGGGCAGCATATTCGCTGCTAAATGTTAAACGTGTTGGTGGTTGCAGAGCAGGACTTTGTGGACCTGGCCATCACTGGCATGGTGAGCTTCCTGACCCTGGTGTCGGTGGTCATCTTCACGGAGGACGCTGTCTACCTCTCCAAGAAGACCCATTGCTTCGTCAAGATGAGAACTCTCATCTGGAGCAACTCGGCACCCACGGTGAGCACCCAGCATGGCTCTCTAGTAACTGATAAAGGAAGAGGAGGAGGAGAAGGATTGGTGGTCCTGGCTGCTCTCTGAGCTTGGATGCTTTTTGCAGACATTTCATGACCCAGCTAGGGAACACCATCAGTGCTAGAAGGGAGTGGGGTTTGTGGAGAGGGGGAGGGGGAGGAGGAGGGGAGGAGGAGGAGGAGAAGAAGAAATGTGGGGTCCTTGGTGCTCTCTAAGTTCGTGATTTTCTTGCAGACATTACATTACCAAGCTAGGTAACATCATCAGCACAAGAAGAGAGTGGGATTGTTGGAAAGGAGGAGGAAGAGGAGGAAGAAGGCAGAGGAGGACTGTGGGGGTCCTTGGTGCTCTTCCAGCTGCATGGTTTCCTTCCAGACCTTTCAATACCCAACTAGGTAACAGCATCCCTTCCAGCCCTGATGATGTTACTTACTTTGGTAATGAAAGATCCGCAAGAAAAGCACCAAGTTTGGAAAGCATCTCAGGCACCATCCTCCTCCTCCTCCTCCTCCTCCTCCTCCTCCTCCTCCTCCTCCTCCTCTTCACAAACCCCACTCCCTTCTTGCACTGATGATGTTCCCTTGTTGGGTCATGAAACGTCTGCAAGAAAACCACCAAACCTCACACACCACCAGAGGACTCCACATTGCTGCTGGCATCGTCAGGTTTTCCTGGAGTAGCTCCAATCCCTGTTTTTTGTGTGGGTTAGCTGCCCCAGATAACAGATAACCAGAGTTGGAAGGGACCTTGTAGGTCATCTAGTCCAACCCTCCCCCCCACGCCCAAGCAGGGGACCCTTCTGACAAATGGCAGTCCAACCTCTTCTTGGAAGCCTCATTAAAGAGGGCTCCAGGGCTGGCAAGAGTCATTGTCCTAAAGTCACCCAGTTAGCTTGGAGGTCTAAAGCAGGACTAGAACTCCCAGTCTCCTGGTCATTGGCCCAAAGTCACCCAGCAGGCTTTCATGCCTAAGGCAGGTCTCCCAATTCAGTCAGGGTACAGAACTCCGTCTCCTGGTGATTGGCAAGTCACCCAGCCAGCTTTTATCCCTAAGACGGGACTAGAACTCCCTGTCTCCTGGCGATTGGCCCAGTCACCCAGCTGGCTTTCATGCCTAAGGCGGGACTAGAACTCACCAACTCCTGGTGATTGGCCCAGTCACCCAGCTGTCTTTCATGCCTAAGGCGGGACTAGAACTCCCTGTCTCCTGGCGATTGGCCCAAAGTCACCCAGCTGTCTTTCATGCCTAAGGCGGGACTAGAACTCCCTGTCTCCTGGCGATTGGCCCAAAGTCACCCAGCTGTCTTTCATGCCTAAGGTGGGACTAGAACTCCCCTAGGCAGACTCATAGTGCAGACCTGGTGAGCACCCAGTTGGAGACACTGACCTTGCTTCTTTACTTTTTTTTTACTGCTTGCAAGTTCCCCCCCACCAGTTCCCCCAACTAAGCCTGCTTTGGGATGCTCTCATGGTCCACCCATGGTACTCTACCTCCTTCCTCTCTCTGCTAGGCCATCTCGGTCTTCTGCCTGCTGGGACTGTGGGTGCCCCGGGCCATGGTGTATGTGGAGATGGCCATCGGCGCGTGAGTATCTTTCTCTGCGCAGGGGTGGGGCTGGGGCTGCACCGGAGGGCCCTTCCGGATGGACGCGGACGGCTGAAGACCTTTGAGATGGAGGATGGGGCAGTGGGACAGAGAATCCTGGGGCTGGGAGGGACCTCAGAGGTCTTCTACTCCAACTCCCTGCCCAAGATCATAGAATCATGGGGCTGGAACGGACCTTGGAGGTCTTCTAGTCCAACCTGCTGCCAAAGATCACAGAGTCCTAGGGCTGGAAGGGACCTTGGAGGTCTTCTAGTCCAACCCCTGCCCAAGTCATGGAAGGATCCTGAGGTAGGAAGGAAGGAAGGAAGGAAGGAAGGAAGGAAGGAAGGAAGGAAGGAAGGAAGGAAGGAAGAAGAAAATGCGAGGGAGGGAGACAGGAAGGCATGATAGCAGCCTTCCAATATTTGAGGGGCTGCCCCAGAGAAGAGAAGGTCAACCTTTCTACAAAACATCTGAAAGAATGAAAGAAAAAAGAAAGAGAGAGAAAGAGAGAGAAAGAGAGAAAGAGAGAAAGAGAGGCAGGCAGGCAGGCAGGCAGGCAGGAAGGAAGGAAGGAAGGAAGGAAAGGCGGGAAGGAAGGAAAGTAGGGTAGAGGAAGAAGGAAGAAGAGGAGAAAGGGAAGGAGGGAGGAAGGAAGGAAGGAAGGAAGGAAGGAAGGAAGGAAGGAAGGAAGGAAGGAAGGAAAAGAAAGTGGGAGACAGGCAGGCCTGATAGCAGCCTTCCAATATTTGAGGGGCTGCCCCAGAGAAGAGAAGGTCAGCCTTTCTACAAAACATCTGAAAGAATGAAAGAAAGAGAGAGAAAGAGAGAGAGAGAGAAAGAAAGAGAGAGAGAGAGGCAGGCTGGCAGGAAGGAAGGAAAAAAAGGAAGTGGGAGGGAGGGAGACAGGAAGGCATGATATTTGAGGGGCTGCTTGCCCCAGAGAAGAGGAAGGAGTCAAGCTATTCTCCAAATGCACCTGAAGGCAGGACAAGAAGAATCAGATAGAAACTAATCCAGGAGAGAAGCAATCTAGAACTAAGGAGAAAGTCCCTGACAGTGAGGACAATTAACCAGTGGAACTGCTTGCCACCAGAGGTTGTGGGGGCTCCTTCACTGGAGGCTTTTAAGGAGAGACTGGGTTGGAGCAGCCTAGAGTCTCCTGCTTGAGCAGGGGGGGGGGTTGGACTAGAAGACCTCCAAGGTCCCCTCCCCACTAACATTCTTCCGCTCCCCTCTCTCTGCCTAATGAAGGCTTTTGGCTTCGCTTCTCCCCACGTAGCTACTTCGCCGTCTGCTTTTACCTGACGATGCTGGTCATGGTAGAAGGCTTCGGAGGGCAGGAAGCTGTGCTGGAGGCCTTAAAGGACACCCCCATGCTGATCCGGACGGGCCCTTGCTGCTGTTGCTGCCTCTGTTGTCCCCCCATCAGCATGACCAAGTGAGTGGAAAGCAGGAGAGGTGTGTGATGACCCAGGGCGGGCTACAAAATAAACACAGTCACAAAAAACAGGCGAAGCCCCGTTTTATTCCTTCCCTTTGCTTCAGAGCCCCAAATATCCTTGACTGGAGACAAAAAAAACTCCCCCACATGCAGTTACGAGAAGGAGAAAATGCCATTTAAACTATAGATGCCTATAAATTCTAAAGAGGAAGAAAACAACACAAACCACACTGAAGCAATTAAGGGAACCGGGCAGGATAAGGGCTTGAAGACGTCCACAGATAAGAGAACACACACTGGGAAGGACGCCAAACTCAGAGAGGAACGACAGACTAGAGATATTTCCATGCTTTGTTGCCAGCACTTGCCTGGATGCATGTCAGTCCTTTTAACCAGTTCTCACAGCTGCAGCCCATGAAGGGGATCAGGGCCCTCTCCTCCCCCATATACCATGCCATTCACGTTTCTCCCTTATTCTCTCCTCCCTGCGTGCCCTAGGATGGAGAGGGGATGGGCCTGGGTCTTCCTCTGAATGCCCAGCCAGCCTCTGCCCTTCCCCACCCTCTTCCACCACCTCCACAGCCACATATCAACTCCCTGTCGGCTGTTCCTCCTCTCCCTTGGAGTCAGATCCTAACAGGGGCATGACAAGGTGTCTGGGTTCCAAGCAGGGGGTGGGCTTCAAAAATTTCAGCAACTAGTTCTCTGCCTGGTTGCTGCATGGCCGTGGTGGGCGTGGCCTAGTTGGCCTCCTGCACCACAGCAGAGAGGGGGGAGGGTGTGTTTTTGCCCTCCCCGGACTCTGGAGGCTTTCCTCCGATAAGGAAAGTCCATGGGTAAGCCGGATTCACTTAACGACCGGTTTAACTAACTGATCAACTGCAGTGATTCTGTGATGACCCGGGGTGTGACACAAAAAATAACCAAGTCACAAAAACAGAAGAAAGTCCCTTCAATGCCTCCAACTTGGTCCCAATGTCCAATTATCCTCGGCGGGAAATCAAACTCTTAAAGAAAACAGTTTACGGAGGGAGTCAATGCAGTCCGCACCCAAAGTAAAGTTCATTCGAAATAACAAAACCCAACACAAACCACACTGAAGGAATTACTATGGCAGGCAAGGAGGATTAATTGCAGACTTCTACCAGATAACTGCAGCCTCCGCAGTTGGGAGGAAGCCAAAACACAGATAAGTTTCCGACAAGAATAATGCACGCTTTGCTTCCAGCAACATTGCCATGCGCAGTTTGTCCTTTTAAACAGTCCTCCCAGCTGCAGCCCATGAAGGGGATCAGGGCCCTTTCCTCCCCCGTAGACCACGCCATTCACGTTTCTCCCTTATCCTCTCCTCCCTGCGTGCACTAAGATGAAGAGGGGATGGGCCTGGGTCTTCCTCTGAATGCCCAGCCGGCTTGTCTCCTTCCCCAGTTTCCTCCACAACCTCCAGAGCCACACTTCCACTCCCTGTCGGCTGTTCCTCCTCTCCCTCGGAGTCAGCCTCCAACAGGGGCATGACCGATTCGCTTAGCAGCGGAGACAAGAACGGTCGTAAAAGGGAGCAAAATTCAGTTCACAAGCGTCTCACTTAACAACGGAAATTCTGGGCTCGTTGTGGCCCTAACTCGCGGACTACCTGTAGTCCGGTGGCTAGGGGGTTAATCCAAGGATAATGGACTTTTCTCCTTCTTTCCAGACGGAATCTCCGATTAATGCTGCTGGGCGCCTTCCAATATGCCTTCCTTAAGGTCTCCTGCAGTTTCCTGGGCCTCGTTTTAAGCACTGAAGGCTTGTACGACACGGCCGACGTAAGTGGAATCCGGGCCCTTGTGGGAGGGAGGGAGGGAGACAGTGAAGCATTCTTCCTCCTTCTGCCTCTTCAGGGAAGAACAGAAGAAGAGTAGAAAAGAAGAGAAGAAGAAAAACCCCACACAAGGTCCTGTTAGCCCTTTTCTTCCCAAGGAAAAGGGGGAAGATTTTAAGAGGTGGTTTCCTTGCAGACATTTCATGACCCAACTAGGGAACATCATCAGTGGTAGAAGGGAATGGGGTTTGCAGAGGGGAGGAGGAGGAGGAGGAAGAGGAGGAGGACGAAGAATGTGGTGTCCTTAGTAGTCATTGAACTTGATTTCTTGCAGACGTTTCATGACCCAACTAGATAACATCATCAGTGCTAGAAGGGAGTGGGGTTTGTGGAGAGGAGGAGGAGGAAGAAGCGGAAGAGGAGGAAGAAGAGGAAGAGAAGGAGGACGACTATGGAAGCCTTGGTTCTCTCTGAGCTTGGTTGTTTTCTTGTAGACATTTCATTACCAAACTAGCTAACATCATCAGTGCGAGGGGCTTCTTGACTTGGATTCTAATCCAACAAGGAGCTTTGCAGCTTTGTAAAATGAAGGGCCGAGACCAGGAGAAAAGGCAGTTGCTTTAAAGCGGGGTAGAGACAGGTCTACCTGGGGGTGGGCTTCAATTCAAAGCATATTTGGGAACTGTACCCTCAGTCCTGCATTGTCTTAAGTCTCTTCTAGCTTGATCTGATCCAGTCAGTTTTGTAGCAGGGTCTAGTCAGTTTCTCAGCCTAGACAATCTATTTCTTCGAGTGGAATCAGATTTCTCAATTTGGGATTTGGGTTAGGATTAAAGCTTAGAGTAGCATCCATCCAGTACAGAGGTCTCCAACCTTGGCCACTTTAAGACTTGTGGACTTCAACTCCCAGAATTCTCCAGCCAGCATAGCTTACTCTCTTGTAATCCCTTCCTCTGCAATCTCTCTCCACTTTAGGAGATTAAGAGAGAGAAAAAAGCAGGCATAGCTGGCTGAGGAATTCTGGGAGTTGAAGCCCACCAGTCTTAAAGTTGCCACATTTGGGAATCCCTGATCCAGTATCTCTCCACTGATCCAGACCATGAGCCTTTGGGGTTCAGCCTTGTTAGCATCTCTTTCTCTTGCCTCTAGATTTCAGCCACAAGCGTGGCCCTTTGGATCAACACCTCCCTTGGCGTGTCTACCCTCTTTGCTCTCTGGTCGCTGGCCATCCTCTTTCGGCAGGCCAAATCTCACCTTGGAGAGCAGAACATGACGGGCAAATTCGTTTGCTTCCAGGTAATTCTAGAGGTATATGAGGGAATGGGCGGGGGTTACCCTGTTTCCTTGAAAATACGACCTACCCTGAAAGTAAGTCCTAGCTTGGTTTTTACACGTGCCTCCAATATAAGCCCTACCCCCAACATAAGCCCCAATCTATCTTCTATATCTATCTATCTATCTATCTATCTATCTTATATCTATCATCTATATCTATCATCTGTATCTATCTATCTATCTATCTATCTATCTATCTATCTATCTATCTATATCTATCATCTATATCTATCATCTGTATCTATTATCTATCTATATCTATCTATCATCTATATCTATCTATTATCTATCATCTATATCTATTTATCTATCATCTATATCTATCTATTATCTATTATCTATCTATCTATCATCTATATCATCTATATCTATCTATTTATCTATCATCTATAGCTATCTATTATCTATATCTATCTATTATCTATCTATCTACCTACCTGTCATCTATAGCTATCTATTATCTATCTATCATCTATATCATCTATATCTATCTATCTATCTATCATCTATATCTATTTTCTATCTATTATCTATCTATCATCTATATCTATTATCTATCTATCTATCATCTATATCTATCATCTATATCTATCTATCATCTATATCTATCTATCTATCATCTATATCTATCTATCATCTATATCTATCTATCATCTATATCTATTTATTTATTTTATTTATTTATATTTGAACTTGTATGCCCCATCTCCAAGACTCGGGCGCTCACAGCTAAAACACAGAACAATAAATATTTAAAAAGACATTAAACTAACAAGCCCAAATATAAGACATAACAATACAATAAAATATATTAAAAACCCATCCTCCCCAAAGGAGGGTCACAGCCCGGTTGGTCAAACAACCAAGTTTTCAATTCGGCGGAAGGTACGGAGATCAGGGGCCAGACGGAGCTCCAGAGGCAGTTGATTCCAGAGGTCGGGGCCGCAACAGAAAAGGCTCGCTCGGGAAATACCAACCGCATTGGACCGCCGATGGAACCCCGAGGAGTCCTGTTTATGAGCCCGCACAGGGCGGCCGGAGCTAGCTATTGGAAGAAGACGATCCCTCAGATATTGGGGACCCATGCCGTGTAGGACTTTGAATGTTAAAACTAAGACCTTGAATCTCACCCGAGCGCAATCGGCAACCAATGCAGGCCACGAGGAGGGGGGTAACATGGGAGAACCGTGTCTATTATCTATCTATCTATCTATCTATCTATCTATCTATCTATCTATCTATCTATCTATCATCTATATCTATTTATCTATCTATCATCTATATCTATCTATTTATCTATCTATCATCTATATCTATCTATCATCTATATCTGCCCTTGTGGACCACCCGGGGGTTGCAGCTGGTGCAGAATGCGCTGGCTGTGATGGGGGTGTCCCGATACTCCCATGTTACACCCCTCCTGCGCGGCTTGCACTGGTTGCCAGTTGCCTCCCGGGTTGCCTTCAAGGTGCTAGTAACGACTTATAAAGCCCTAAATGTCTTGGGTCCAGGGTACTTGCGGGAACGCCTCCTGCCAGCTGCCACACTCCGACGCCTCTGTGCGCTCCCACAGGAGGGGCCTCCTTGGGATTCCGTCGGTTAGACATTGTCAGCTGGCAGTTCCCAGGGCTAGGGCCTTTTCTGTGGGAGCGCCCACCCTGTGGAATCAGCTCCCTGTGGATCTCCGTTTGGCCCCTGATCTCCGCTCCTTTCGCCGAGACCTGAAGACCTGGCTATTTCATCAGGCCGGTCTGGACTGACCCAGGGGTGGGTTATTTTTAGGAGTGGGTTATTTTAGTTGTTTTATTTAAATTTTAATTAATTGTTCTTAGGCTTGTAGTTATTTAATTATTTTTTATTGTAATCTGTTCGGTTTTTAAAATGTTCGCCACCCTGAGTCCTTAGGGAGAAGGGCAGCATACAAGTCTAAATAAATAATAATAATTATCTATCTATCTATCTATCTATCTATCTATCTATCTATCTATCTCTATGTCCCGGGGTCATGTGCAACTAACTTAACAGCTGCAGTAATTCACTTAACAAACATGGTAAGAAAAGTCTTATAATGAGGCAAAACTCACTTTACAAACGTCTTTTTTAGTGACAGAAATTTGGGGCTCAATTGTACCGTTTCCCTGAAAATACGACCTGCCCTGAAAGTAAGCCCTAGCTTTTTATACGTGCACCCAATATAAGCCCTACCCCCAAAATAAGCCTGAATTAAGACCCTGCCCACTCCAGAGTGGACAGACAAAAATTAAGCTAGGGTGTGGATCGGGGAGTGGAGCTGCCCTACTACTTACCTTTGGACAGGTGTAGCCAGGCCTCGCCCACCCTGACACCTGTCTTTCTTCTTTCTTTCTTCTGCCGCTGGCAAGGCTGGCAAGTCTTTCCTGAAGGCCTCTGGAGCTGAGATCAAAGCTCAGGATCGATCCAAACTCCGTTACTGGCTGCGGAGGCCTTCAGGAAAGCCTTGCCGGCCGCAGAAGAAGAAGAAGTTCCTGAAGGCCTCTGACAGCGAAAAGGAGGCCGGGGGCAATGTGTGCAAGTGAGGTTAGTCAGTAGATGACATCCCCTGAAAATAAGACCTGGTGCCTTTTTTGGTGGCAAAAAAATAATAAAAATAAGACAGGGTCTTATTTTTGGGAAAACACACTAGGTGGGTATAGGTTCTCCTGCTTTAGCAGGGGTATGATGACCCAAAGGGGCGTGGCACAAAAGCAACCAAGTCGCAAAAGTAGGTAAAGTCTCTTTAATTCCTCCAACTTGGCCCCCAATGTCCAGTTATCATCGGCTAGAGAAAAAACTCTCCCAAGAACAGTTTTTAAAGGGAAGAAATTCCATCTGAACCCAAAGTACATCTAAATTATAAATAAAAACCACCACAAACCACAGCTGCAGCAATTCACGAGACAGGGCAGGATAAGGAATTGCAGACTTTTAAAAAAAAAATTACATTTATATGCCGCCCTTCTCCGAAGATTCAGGGCGGCTTACAATTTTTGGGATACAACCCAGTGTGCTCAGCAATAGCCTTCATTCCATTGTATATGCCTGCTTATTACTAAGCGGCATTTTTACAAAGTCAGCTTATTGCCCCCAACAATCTTGGGTCCTCAGTTTACCTACCCCGAGAGGATGGAAGGCTGAGTCAACCTTGAGCCTGATGGGATTCGAGCCTACAGTAATTGTAGGCAGCTGGAACTTTAAATTCAGGCATTTAACAGCCTGAGCCACCAAGACTTCAAAAAATAACGAAACACACATAGTTGGGAGGACGCCAGAACCCAGATAAGACTTGACAAACAAAGATAGTGAACCCTTCTGTATGCAAACACCCTTTTTAAACACTGTTTTCCCAGCTGCAGCTAATGAAGGGAATCAGGGCCCTTTTCTCCCCCGTAATTCACGCAACCCACGTTGCTCCCTTCTCCGTTCTTCCCTGCATGCCCTAGGATGAAGAGGGAGTGGGCCTGGGTCTTCGTCTGAATGCCCAGCCGGACTGTGCCCTTCCCCAGTTTCCTCCACAGCCACCGGAGCCACACTCCCACTCCCTGTCAGCTGCTCGACCTCCCCCTCGGAATCAGACTCCAACAGGGGCATGACAAGAGGGTTCGGCTAGAAGACCTCTAAGATCCATTCCAGCTCTATCCTGATTGATTAGTTCTACTTGAAACCCCATTCAGCCTACAAGTAGTCCTTGGCTTAGGAGCCACAGTTGTGTTCCAAATTTCTAAGACAGTTGAATAAGTGCCTTTTGCCCCCATTTGGTGTCCTTTCTTTGCCATTGTTGTTGAGCGAAAAACTGCCGTTGTTAAGTGAACCTTGCTTCTTCTTTGATTTTTGGCTTTTCAAGAGAAGGGGGATCACGTCACCTCGGGACAGTGCGACCGTCATAAATATGAACCAGGTTGCAAGCATTCTGAATTTTGGTTCATGTGACCCTAGAGGTGCTGCGACGGTTGTTATGAAATAAAACATAACATCCAGTGGTGGTGTTCAGCCGGTTCACACCGGTTCACACAAACCGGTAGCAAGGATTTGGTGTGGGTTGCTGAACTGGTAGTAACTTCTGGCTGGCTATGCCCCCGACCCAGTCACCCCTCCCCCTCCCCGTCCAGTCAGTCCTTATCGCGCATGTGCAACATTGCACGAATGCCCGACATCACTGACTGCGTTCTTCCCTGCCCAGTCACTCCTGAAGGTATTTCTTTCCCCTCCTCCCGACGATCAGCTGTTCCAATGATCAGCCTGTTTCATCACTTCCTGTATTTCCAGAAATACTGCAAATGACAAAACAGGCCCATTTTTCGGCCTCCAAAGTCTACAGAGGCTTCCCTCGAGCCTTTGGCAGGGTAAAGAGGCCCAAAAATCAGCTGGGAGGTGTGCATGTGTGCAGTGCAGCTAAGGGGTGGAGGGATCGCGCGCGCGTGTGCAGGGTGTGTGTGTGGTGGGCTTCTGGGTGCTGGCATATGAGCGAGTGAGCGTGAGTGCGCGTGCAATTTTTGGCACAGGAGCCCCAAAAGGTTAGCCACCACTAGTCTAGGGTCTACTGCTTGAGCATGGGGTTGGACTAGAAGACCTCATGGGTCCCTTCCAGCTCTATTCTGATTTGTAGACATCTGAAATTGGTTCAACATCTCTCTGGCTTCATCTGCTTTCAGGTCCTCCTCATTTTGGTGGCCTTGCAGCCGTCCATCTTCAGCATCTTGGCCAATGGGGGTCAAATTGCTTGTTCCCCACCTTTCTCCTCCAGAGCCCGAGGCCAGCGTAAGTTTTTTTGGGGTGGGGGGTTGAATCAAATTTCCACAACCTGATCTCCTCTCTATAAGTTGCATTTCGATTCTTGTAATATCCAGAATCCTCTGTGCATATTTCCCACAATGCTCTTGTACAACATGGTTTCTCTCAACCTCAGTCTGGCCTCTAGATCTGCTGGGCGGGAATGATGGCCCCTTTATGACTTGTGGACTTCAACTCCCAGAATTCCTTGAGCCCTCATGGCTGGTTGAGGAATGCTGGGAGTTGAAGTCCATCATGGCTGTCTCATGAATTCCGGGAGTTGTAAGTCCATCATGGCTGATTGAGGAATGCTGGGAGTTGAAGTCCATCATGGGTGGTTGAGGAATGCTGGGAGTTGAAGTCGTGCATTATGGCTGGCTGAGGAATGCTGGGAGTTGAAGTCCATCATGGCTGGTTGAGGAATGCTGGTACTTTAAGTCCATCATGGCTGTCTCATGAATTCCGGGAGTTGAAGTCCATCATGGCTGATTGAGGAATGCTGGGAGTTGAAGTCCATCATGGCTGGTTGAGGAATGCTGGGAGTTGAAGTCCATCATGGGTGGTTGAGGAATGCTGGGAGTTGAAGTCATCCATTTTATTTATTTATTTATTTATTTATTTATTTGTCAAGCGATTATAAGATAACAGGTATAAGTATAAACATAGTTATGAATACATGAAATGAATACATATAAGAGAAATAAAAGAAACAATAAAAGAAACAATAAAAGAAACAATAGGACAGGGACGTTAGGCACATTGGTGCACTTATGCACACCCCCTACAGACCTCTTAGGAAAGGGGTGAGGTCAATAGTAGACAGTCTAAGGTTAAAGTTTTTGGCTGGTTGAGGAATGCTGGGAGTTGAAGTCCATCATGACTGTCTCATGAATTTTTGGAGTTGAAGTCCTTCGTGGCTGGCTGAGGAATGCTGGGAGTTGAAGTCCACAAGGCCATCATTCTTCATCCCTGTGCTAGAATAAAACTTCCAGGATGCCCAAAATTTTCTAAGTAAGGTGATGAGAAAAAAAGGAGCATATTGAAAGAAATGTGGTGATTCATTAGAACTAAATTTGGAATATTTGCAATTAATTCTGATTTATCACCTGCAGGGCTGTAGTCCTTGACTGATGACCACCCCTGAGCCCAAAATTCCTGTGGCTAAGTGAGAGAGTTAAGTGAGCTTCCCCCTCCGCCCATTTTACAACCTTTCTTGCCACTGTTGTGAAATGAATCACTGTCATCGTTAAGTGAGTCATACGGTCATTAAGTGAATCCGGCTTCCCCCTTGACTTGGCTTATCGGAAGGTCACAAAAGGGGATCATGTGACCCCTTTTGAGATGCTGCAACCATCATAAATATGAGTCGGTTGCTAACTGTGGCAAGAAGTCTTAAATTGGGAAAAAAACTCGCTTAGCATCTGTCTTGCTTAGCAATGGAAATTTCAGGCTCAATTGTGGCCGTAAGTCAAGGACTACCTGTAGTGGCCAGCAAACCCCAGCAGCTAGCAAAGTCAAATGCACCTTCCACGTACACAGCATGGCCACTGGGAACCGTAATGCTGGAAACTTCTGGAAGGTAGCATCGGGCGGGAGGCAGCTGCTTTCAGAGGACCAGGAGCAGGGAGCGGGATTCTACCGGTTCAGACCGGTTCTATAAAACCGGTTGTTAGGATTCTGCACAGTTCGGGGAACCGGCAAATCGTACCCTTGGCTGGGCCCATCCCTCTCCGCCTGCCCCTCCCCTCCCCGCCCAATCAGTCCTCATTGTGCATGCACGATATCGCACGGATGCCCAACATCGCTGACCACGTTCTTCCCCGCCCAGTCACTCCTTAAGGCAGTGATGGCGAACCTATGGCATGTTTGCCACAGGTGACATGCAGATCCCTCTCTGCGAGCATACCAGCCATCACGCCAGCCCAGCTCCACTGCACATGCATGCACCTCCCACCAGCCAGCTGCTCTTCGGGTCTCTGCCATGCATGCGTGGGGGTGGGGCCTTCACTGATCTCCAGTTTCCCCGACAGCGCACCCTACCTTTCTCCTGCATTCCTGCTGCCTGTGCCTTCCCTGATCGCCTCAGGTTCCAGCCTCCGCAGGTGTCTCTCCATGGCAGGAAGAAAGCCTGGGTGTGCAGGGAGAAACTGTGAGATTGGGGAAGGCAGGAATGGGGGGGCATATGTGCAGGGAATGCGTGGGGGAGGGGGCGCATGTGCAGAGGGCACTTGCATTGCATTTTGGGGATTGGGGCATGCGCCTGTGCAATCGCATGTACACGCGCGTGCTTTGGGCACTCAGCACCAAAACGTTAACCATCACTGCCTTAAGGTATTTCTTTTCCCCCCTCCTGATGATCAGCTGTCCCGATGATCAGCTGTCCCGATGATCAGCTGTTCCGACGATCAGCTATTTTGACAATCAGCTGTTCCGATGATCAGCTCTCCTGATGATCAGCTGTTCCGACGATCAGCTATTTCGATGATCAGCTGTTCTGAAGATCAACTGTCCTGACGATCAGCTGTTCCGATGAGATATTCTGATGATCAGCTGTTCCGATGATCAGCTATTTCGACGATCAGCTGTTCTGATGATCAGCTGTTCCAACAATCAGCTGTTCTGATGATCAGCTGTTTCAATGATCAGCTGTTCCGACAATCAGCTGTGCCAGGATCCCCCTCGCTGTCTTACTGCTTCGTCCAGGCGGCTATTCTGAGGCCTAGGAGGCAAAGAGGGGTGCCGGGGGGCGCGCTTCGAGGCTCCCCGCACTGTTTCTTGCCTTCCTGGGCCCCAGGGAAGCTTCATGGGAGCAAAACTGCCCCTCAGGTGGATTCCATGAGGCGCAGGAGGCAAAAAAATATTGGGGGGGGTTGCTGCAAAAAAAGCCACGCCCACCCAGTCACAAGGCCATACCCACCAAGCCACGCCCACAGCACTGGTTATTAAAAAATTTGAATCCCACCCCTGTCCAGGAGATGGTTATAATCCTTTCTTTTTTTCCAATATTTGCTCCAAGAAATGCACTGCCAGCTGTTGATCCTGGAAACTTTTGTCCTCGCGGTGTTGGCCAGGATGTATTACCGGAGGCCAGATGACAAGCCGGGATGCTGCCTCCCAGAATCTCCAGAGCGCAATGCCGAGATCAAGCAATAAAATGGAGGGTCGGAGACCCAGCCCCCACCCCTCACCTCCAATGCACAGAACCCTGGTGAAAAACGGCCCAATCCCACTGTACAGGTAGTCCTCAACTTATGACCCCCAATTCAGGCCCAAAATGTTATGCTATGTCACTGGGAAATTTGTAAGGCGAGCTTTGTCCCCTGTTTTTTGGCTTTTCTTGCCGCAGAGCTTAAGCGAAGCACAGGGGTTGTTTAAATTAGACTCATGGTCGTTAAGTGAGTCTGGCTTCCCCCGTTGGATTTTGCTGGTCAAAAGGTTGCAAAAGGGGAAATCACGTAACCGTCATAAATGTGAGTCAATTAGAATTTTGCAGCAGAAACCTCGGTCATCTAGTTCCTATCCTTGTAAACATTTATGGAATGCACTTTCAGTTTCCAAGCTGCCGCACTGCTCCCCCTCCTCCCTTTCTGTTGGCAACTCTAAAAAGACCATGGAAATACTTGATGAGTTGACATTAGCATCTGAATGTAAGTCATGTGACCCTGGGGAATGCTGCAATGGTTGTGTGAAAAATGGTCGTAAATCCCTTTTTCCAATGCCGCTATAACTTCGAACGGCCACTAAGTGAACTGTTGTGAGTCAAGGACTACCTGTGTACATTTCCACAAAGAGGTTTGCTGCTTGCTGGTGGCACGAGAGAGAAAAATCAACCTTTGCCGAGTGACGTTTGACCTATTGCCACAGGCACGCCTATTGTTAAAAGTGCGCAAAGCTCTCCGAATAAATCTTCCCGTTTTTCTTCTCATCGGAACGAGGGAAGAGAAGCGTGGTACTTAAGCAGGTAGCCTGGTTGTCTAATATTTGTATTCAGGGTCTGGGTGGGACAAATCCTTCTGAACTAAAACGAGAAACTGGGGTGATGAGGCTCATTTGTATGTTTTGTGCAAGTATCTCCAAAAATTGTAGTTTGGGTAAGTTGGGAGTAGAGGCTGGGGCTCTGAATCCTGTTGCACATATTCCTATTCCACTGTCCTTCTGAGGACTGAGTCAGCCTGTCTCCAGAAGGTTCTATTGTGGCCCGCCAGCGGCCAGTGGAGCTGGGACAGTGAGGAGGTTGGGGAGGAACATGGACCAGTCCTGGAGTCTGGCGAAGGCTCTAATGGATGCTCTTATCAGAGGCAGAGATGGGGCCAGGGTCATCCAACAGTTATCAGCTGCCTTTGGAGTTGGACATCAGTGGGGAAGAAGAACAGCTGGAGCCTGTTCCCAGTGTGCTCATGCACAGAGCTGCTAGAAGGGAACAAGTATTTAAAATATTTACTGTTTTTATTTTTAGTTGTGAACCGCCCCGAGTCCTTTCGGAGAGGGGGCGGCATACAAGGCCAATTATTAAAGTCCAAGTCCAATTATTAAATTAACAGTTAAGGAACAAGGGTCCACTTGGGAGTAATGGCAGAGGTGGACAATGAATGGCTCCTCCCAGAGGGAATAAAGAGGAGTAAAACGCGATTGGGGTTTGCAGGAGACAATTAGTTTGTTTAATTAGTGTGAAGATCTGTTCCTGACTTCTTGCCAAGTAACTGCTGCTACAGCGTGGCATTTGGAAACTATTGGCCTGGCAACTCTCCACGCCTGATAAAGGTCTGTAGTTGTGAAATCTCGTGAAAGACTTTACTGGAGAGGAATTTCCTTTAACCTAAATAAAAGGGGTTTTATCGGGACGAGGAGTCGGCTTCATGATCTTGGGAAGTCTGGATCAGAACACCTGTTCCACTGTTCTTCTCAGGACTGAGTCAGCCTGTCTCCAGAAGGTTCTTCTTGATCATAGGAACAATGTTTTTCAAAATAAGATTGGATTCTCTCGAAGGTAAGTCCTGCAGCGACAAAACAGCCTGCAGAATATCCATGTGCTTGCAGAGTTAATGCCAAAGCACCCGAGAGTAACACAGGGACTTCGGAGGGAATCCTGGATGATCTCTGAGCTTGGTTTTCCTGCAGACGTTTCATGACCCAACTAGGTAACATCATCAGTGTTTAGAAGGGAGTGGGGTTCGCAGGGAGGAGGAAGAGGACTGTGGTGTGCTGGATGCTCTCTGAGCTCTGTTGCTTCCTTGCAGACGTTGCATGACCCAACTAGGTAATGTCACCAGTGCTAGAAGTGAGTGGGGTTTGTGGAAGGAAGGAAAAGGAAAGGATGAAGAAAGGAAGGGAAGAGGAAGGCAGGAAAGGAAAGGAAGGGAAAAGTTGGGTGAAGAAAGGAAGGGAAGGGAAAAGAAAGGGAAGGCAGGAAAGGAAAGGATGGATGAAAGGAAAAGATGGATGAAGGAAGGAAGGGGAGGAAGGAGAACAGAAGGGAAAGGCAGGAAAGAGAAGGAAGGGGAAGGGAAAGGAAGGATGAAGAAAGGAAGGGGAAGGAAGGAAGGAAGGAAGGAAGGAAGGAAGGAAGGAGGAGAACACCTGTGGGGCCTTTGGTGCTCACTGAACTTGGTGGTTTTCTTGCAAACATTTCATTACCAAACTAAATAACATCATCAGTGCTAGTAATGGGATTTGCTCTCACTGACATTCGAGTGGCTTGCCCTGTCAGTGTTGGTGGAAATGCTTGAGCTGTTGGCATTAGATCACGCCGCTTGCACTCGGGTCAAGTGCAAGTGTGTGCATCCTGCGTAGGAAACTGACTCACAAAGGCACCGAGCAATCCTCCAAAACCGCAGGAAGGAAGCTGGAAGGGAACGGCGGCGCAGCCCAACGAGGGGAAGGCCACTCAGGCCCCGTAAAAACCTACAGAGGCGGTCAGTCAAACCCGAACATTTATTAGAGAGTTAAGAACAACAGCCAACGAGAAGTGGGTTCCTAACGAACGGGCCAGGAGGTGCCAGGATCAAACGAGCAGCTGCCGTCCAGATGTTGCTCGGCATCCTCCAGGAGGAGTGGCGCAGGGAGATGTGGCCCGGCGCCCAACGCCCAAATCCTGCAATCTGGGGGAACGACCGTGCACCCATCTGGGCTCGGGGCCGTGCCTGATGGGGCTTCCCTCGTTCAGCCCCCACCCGGTGGGGGAGCAGATTCTGGACAGCGCAGGGCACGCGAGAAAAGAGAGAGAGACTTTCGGGAAAAAGTTGGGCGCGAAGACCAGCTGCCTGCGGAGATCGGTGGCTTTTTTCGCGGCGGGACAGGACACGTGCAAAAGGTGAAATGTTACTGACATGGGGTGTGGCTGCCCCCCCATGACACTTTACAAATAGTTTTGGGAGGGGGTGTTGGAATGGACCAAGAGCCAGCGAGCTCCGTTGGGCGAAAACGGAGCCCATCGTGTCCACTGGAGGCTGTTTAGTGCAACGGATGTGCCACCCCCCAAAGGACTGACAACAACAACGATCGGCGAAACTCTCCGCCAAGTCGAGGACGGAAGAGCTCACCACTTCCCTGCGCCCCCCCCTCTTCACCTCCGTGCACCTGCAGCTCTGACTCCCATTGTGGGATGTTGCAAAAGGAAGCAAAAAAAAAAAGAGGCGGCTTTCACTTTGGGGAGGTCCACACACACACACACACACACACACACACACACACAAAGCAGGGAAGGCGGGGCGTGCAGAGGTGTGAGTCCCTTGGGGAAACCCAGCCTGAACCTTTAAGCAGCAGCCTCTCCTTTCTCTCTTGAGGACTAGAAGCACAGGGAGGCTGAGAGGGAGGCTCTCTCTCCCTCTAGGAGGGGCATTTTTGGCAGCTCTTCCTTCCTTCCTCTCCCCACCCCGACACACCCCGGTTCGCCCACTTTAAGGGCCTCTGCTCCCTGCAGGCCAAGGGCCCGGCCGATGGGAAGAAGCGGAGATTGCGATGACGACATAAGGATGAAAAGCCGGGCGAGAGAGGTTCCTCTTCTCTTCTGTCCTTCCATCCCGAACTGTCTCCAAATTTGATGCTTTCGGCTACGAGCCAAAATAAAACATTTGGTTTTAAAAGAAGGGCCGCCCATTTCCCCTCTGTCCCACCGAAGGGGCAAGAAATAACCAGGGAAAAGAGAGAGAGAGAGAAAAAGGAAAATGCTATGGCGGAGGTTGGGGAGGGGAAGAGAAGAGAAGATGTCTCCGGCGGTGCGACCATCTCAGCTCTTGGATTTGGGGAGCCAGGCAGAAGTTCTCAGGGTCTCCCCCCAGTGGCTCATGGCTTCCATAAGCCCCGCCTCCATGCCGCCAACTCCGGGGTGCTTGCTCAGTCCTCCTCGTCCTCGCTGATGTCGTAGCTAGCCGTCGACTTGTTCCGGGGGAGGCCGGCGGGAGACAGGGGCGGCGTCCTGGCGGTGAAAGGCCAGCGGAAGGAGGGCGAGGGCGAGCGGTCGTGCGTGGGGCTGCTGCTGGGGCTTTGCTTGGGGCTGATGGCCTGCAGCATGCGGCCCTTCCCTTCTTTCAGCATGTGCTTCTGGGCAAGGGGAGGGGGGGGAAGAGGAAGAGAGAATGCAATTTAACACAAAGAAGTCCATTTCCAAACAGTTTACAGGAGGCCTCGAGTTATGGCCGTTGTGTTAAATGTATGTTTTCCCGACAAAGAAATAAAGGGAGACTAGTATAGATCTACTTCAGGGGTGTCAAACTCAATTTCATTGAGGGCCGCATCAGGGTTGTGTTTAACTGTGTGTGTGTGTGTGTGTGTGTGCCAGCTCGATGCCGCTCATTTTAGAGGGGCACCTATGGTGGCCAAGTGCTAAGGCAGGACCACCCTGAGACCCTCCCTCCCTCTCATTATAATCTTCCTTCCTTCCTTCCTTCCTTCCTTCCTTCCTTCCTTCCTTCCTTCCTTCCTTCCTCCCTTACTTTTCTCCCTCCCTCCTGCAAGCAGTTATTGCTTGCTCCTTCCTTCCTTCCTCCCTCCCTCCCACAGGCAGTTATTGCTCCTTCCTTCCTTCCTACCTTCCTTCCCTTACATTCCCTTCCTCCCTCCTTTCCTCCTTTCCCTTTCCTTCCTTTTTCCTTCCACTCTTTCCTTCTTTTTCTTGCCTTGCTCTCTTCCCCTCTTCCCTTCATCTTTTGTCTTTCCCCTTCCTCCTTTCCTGCCCCTTCTTGCATACTCAATTGGCAAAAGAGGAAAACATTATAATCTCCTTCCTTCCTTCCCATTCCCTTCCTCCCTCCTTTCCCTTCCTTTCCTTTCCTCCTTTCCTTTTCCTTTCCTCCTTTCCTTTCTTCCTTCCTTCTCCTTTCTTCTTCCTTCCCCTCTTTCCTTCTTTTTCCTTCCTGGCTCTCTCCCCCTTCCTCCTTTCCTGCCCCCTCTTGCACGGTCAATTGGCAAAAGGGGCAACATTTCTCCCTTTGGGTTTGTGCCTAGTTTCTTTTGCTAGCGCTCTGCCAGCGGAGTTTTTGCCGGCAGGGCCACGGCGGGCTGGCCCTCTGCTCTTTCCGGGGCAGTCCCGCGGGTCAGACCTAAGCCCTCCCCAGCCCCCCTGAGCTGGATCCAGGGCCCCCAGGGCCTCGAGTTTGAGACCCCTTGACTTGGATGAGCGAGACTCCCCGGAGGCATTAAACTTAATTTTTCCGGGAAGGATCAAAAGGGGCAAAACAGTCATGAAGCAGAAGAAGAGGATAAGTCCGTTGGTTCCTGCCCTCGCCCAGGATGGTCCGCAACAGCAGCAGTTGTATCGAGACTACTTTTGCAGCCCAAAGCAGGCGGGATGGGAGCAAAGTCACAAACCCTGAGACCACGGGCGGTAGCAGGGGATTCCTGCATTATAAAGCAGGAGGACGGACACACAAGTTACCAAGGCGCCTTCGGGGCCAAACATCTCCAAGAAGTTCCCGATGAACTCCCGGGATTTCTCTTCCCACTTCTGAATGAGGTCGATGCTTTTCTCCTCCACTTTCTGGACAAACTCCTTCGATTTCTCCTCCACGTCCTTCACCCTCTTCTTCACCTTGTCCACCCTCTCTTGCAAGTGGTACTTCTTCTCCTGCAGAAGACAGAAGAAACCAAGGGTCGGGGAATGGGGGCATCATCATCAGCTGAGCTGCCCCTTTCTTTGGGGGGATGGTGGGGGGGGGGAGGAAGGATCCTGCTGCATGAAGTGGCCACTTTCTCCCTAGGGAGGGATTCCTTCCCTCCTTCCTTCCCTCTTCTGAATCAAAGCATGAAAATAAAGCCTCCAGGGACGGTACAGCCACAGCTTCTGGTGGCAAGTTGTTCCACTGGTTGATTCTTCTCACTGACAGGAGAATCCTTAACTGGGTTCAGCCCTCGATTGGGTTCCACCTATTACCTTTCCTTCCTTCCTTCCTTCCTTCCTTCCTTCCTTCCTTCCTTCCTTTTCTTCTTCCTTTCTTTCTTCCCCTTTTCTTTCCTCCCTCCTTCCTTCCTTCCTCTCCTTTCCTTCCCCATCCTTCCTCCTCATCCTTCCTTCCCTCCTTTCCTCTCCTCCTTCCTTCCTTCCTCCTTTCTGCTTCATTCCCTCCTTCCTTCCTTTCTTCTTATCCTTCCTCCTTCCTCCCTTTTCTTATCCTCTTTCCTTCCCTTCCTTCTTCCTTTATTTCCTATTTTCTCTTCCTTCCCTCCTTCCTTCCTTCCCTCCTTTCTCTTTCCTTTCCTCCTTCCTTCCCTCCTTTCCCTTTCCTTCCCTCCTTCCTTCCCTTCCTTCTCTCCTTCCTTCCTTTCCTTTCCTTCCCTCCTTTTCCTTTCTCTTTTCCTTCTCCTCTTCCTTCCTTTTCCTTCTTTCTTCCTTTCCTCTCCTTCCTTCCTTGAGGCACTTGGAGGTTTGCACCCCTCAGGTGACCCTGAGGACATAGACAAACCTCCAGCGGCCTCAACGGCCCTCTAAAAGGATGCAAATGACCAGCTGTCTGCAAGGAGCATCAATCCTTCCCTTCCCCACCAGCCAAATCAGAAGCTTCTTGGAGAAGCGAAATGTCTTCAAAAGAAAAACAAAACAAAACAGAAAAGTCCAGTGCCCTCTTGAAAAACAAAGAAGAAGACACCTTTGGGACAACAAGAGTTACACAAATATCAAAGAAATGGTGGAATACACCTTTGGGACCACGAATGCAACAAAACCACGTTTCTCTCTCAAGGCTTCCAGTATCCCTTGAAAATTCCTTCTGTTTGTTTTCCTGTTTCCTTCTTTTCCCTTTTTTTTTAAAACTGAGAGGGTGGTGGGGGTCGTGAACCTCCCTCTGGCCACCAGTGTGAGGCGAGACGGCCGCCCCGAATGTCCGCTAAAAGCCCACGTTGAGTGTATGCAATGACACTGTAATCATGTCAGATAAAAGCGTAAGCATAATGAATACGATGATATGAGAATTATTTAAAGCTAAAAGAAATAGGCTAAGAAATGAATGGAAAGTTTACAAACAAGCCCGAGGCAAGTATTTGTGAGAAACTGTAAAATATACGTCGAGTAGAGATATGATATGAACTCACTGTGAAAAATGAAATGTGTAAACTAAGCTATGTCTGTACGGAGATATGAAAACCTGGAATTATGCACCGAAATGGACAAACTATTGTTGAGTTTAAAAGATAAGGAAGATTCAATATTTTACAAAGTATGGGAACAATGGTATAGCTGGATAGATCGGAGACAGAGTAAAGATAGGTAATTATTAAATATATTTATTATTAAATATAGAATATAGATAGAATAAAAATACATTTATGCACAAGTTTGGTGGTGCAGGCTGTTAATTGCCTGCACTTAAGTTCCAGCTGCCTGTAATTAGTGCAGGCTCGAATCCCACCAGGCTCAAGGTTGACTCAGCCTTCCATCCTCTCAGGGTAGGTAAACTGAGGACCCAAGATTGTTGGGGGCAATAAGCTGACTTTGTAAAAATGCCGCTTAGTAATAAGGAGGCATATACAATGGAATGAAGGTTATTGCTGAGCACACTGGGTTGTATCCCCAAAAAATTGTAAGCCACCCTGAGTCTCCGGAGAAGGGCAGGATATAAATATGAATAAAAATAAAAAATAAAAAAATAAGTTAATATCTGTTATTATTGCACATATGATTGCTATGTAATTATCACCACAAATAGCTGTTATTGAGTGATATACTTCTTGTTTTTTCTCTTTTTCGTTCTTACGTTTTATATTTTTCTGTTTTTTATGCTTCATGTGGGTTTTTTTTGTAATGTAATAAAATTCAATAAAGTTTATTTAAAAAAAGAAAAAGAAAACCTGGAATTATGCTGTTCACTAAAAAGAGATTTTTTTTAAAAAATGTGGAAAATGGAAATTTAATTTAATTTTAATTTAATAATTGGACTTGTATACTTGTATTTTTATATTAAAAACAAAAACAAAACTCACGTTGATGAAGCTGACGTTGAGCTCCTTGGCGGTGTAGCCCCTCTGCAGATTCCGCCGGGCGTAGACGTCGTAATCCCGGACGATGCGGGTGATGATATCCGAGGTGGAAATGCCCTCCGTCCTCTGTGTGGGGGCGAACATTCCTACGGCAGCCCGAGGAGGGAAGGTCAAGAAGGGCACCCAGCAAGTCTCACGGCAGAGACAAGGTGGGAAGAAGGCATGCTTCCCTTCCCAGAGAGGACCTCAAAAGGAACCCCAGGAAGAATTCCCACCAGCGTTGGCAGAGCAAGCCACACGCGTGTAAACAGAGAGAAAACCCCATTCCCTTCCAGTACTGATGACGTTACACAGCTGGGTCATGAAACAGTGGCAAGAAAATAACCCAGATCAGAGGGCACCCAGGACCCCAGAAGTCTTCCTCCTCCTCTCCTCTTTCTCCTTCCTCCTCCTCTTTCCCACAAACACACCATTCCCTTCCAGCACTGATGATGTTATCTAGTTGGGTCATGAAACGCCTGCAAGGAAGCCACCAAAACTGAGAGGGCATCAAGGATACACCAGTCGTCGTCCTCCTCCTCTTCCTCTTCCTCCCTCTTCTCCACAAACCCCACTCCATTCTAGCACTGATGATGTTCCCTAGTTGGGTCATGAAACGCCTGCAAGGAAGCCACCAAGCTCAGAGAGGACCAAGGACCCCTCACAGTTCTCCTCCTCTTCCTCCTCCTCCTCCTCCTCCTCCTCCTCCTCTCTTTGACTCCGCAAATCCCTCTTCCCTTCTAGCACGGGCGATGTTCCTTAGTGGGGTAAAACTGGAAAATAGGCCCTAGGGTGATTTTTCAGGATGCTCGTAATATAAGCCCTACCCCAAAAATAAGCCCCTGGCAGCCCAAAGCTGACGGCGTGCAGGAATATTACTGGAGAGCATGATTGATGACTCTTGGCTATGGATGTGTCCCATTGGAGAATATACATCCAGGGGGTGAGGGGAAGGCCAGGGTCGAGGGGGAAATGAATGATGTATTTTAGTGTTGGCTGCACCCAGGTAACGCTGACATGGCCACTCCTAATAAATCAATTTTATTTTCTCTGAGAGATGTGGCTAGAGACTTATGATTTGAATGGGGGTGGATTTCTTGGAGCCCTGACACCTGATTCAGCAGGAGAGTTCCGGGCAAGTTCAGCCCAGGGGCAGGTTGTGCTCAGAAACTCGACGGATTCTCGGATCATCAGGCAGAAGCCCAACTGGTTCGTTCAGGCCAGAGCTGCCGAGTACAGAGAAGAGGAGGTTGGAGTCTGGAGGAGTTTCCACGGGGAAGCCACCCACCTGCTTCTTTTATGTGTTTGTAGACATCATCGCTGCCAGCAGAGGAGTAGGGGATGTCATCGTGGGCGACAAAGTCGATCTGGAGGAAGGAAAGTGTTAGGGGGAGAGAAGGTGGACCTTGGGGCAGACAGCCGGAAGGTTACCAGCATTAGGGACCTTGCTATTCTAGAAGAAGGAA
>CM019151.1:186569421-186610828 GCA_009733165.1 Naja naja
GCAGGAAGGAAGATGAAAAGGAAGGAGGGAAAGAAGCTACTAAAGTCCTTAACTTGTGACAATGTCTGGACTCCTTTGGTAACCCCTCCCCCCTCACACCTGGGGCAGGTGGAAAGGCTCCTAGGTCCATTCCCGCCGAGGGTCGTTTCTCTCCCCCAACCCTGCTTACCCTGTGCTCCGCCAAGAACTCTGGGCTGAGCGTCCAGGGGGCATTCCTCACCACCTCATCCACGTAACGGCAGTGCTGCACGGCGTCGTAGCGCTCAGCTTCGTTCATGACCGTGAAGCCTTTCAAGTTGTGCGTCAGCTCGTCGCTGCAGACTGCAAGATTCGGGCCTTTCTTGAAACCATTCCTTCCCACTCAAATCCTTCCAAGATTCCCACCATCATCCCCAACGCCCTGTCTTAAGCCTTCCCACCCGAGGTCTCCTTCCCATCTCTCTTTGTTGGCGAGCAGCCAGGTGTTCCTCATCTGGGGCTCCTTCCCAGGTGCCCAAAATCTTCTCAGCGCATCTCTTACCTCCGACAATGAGGTAGGTGTTGGGAAAGAGGCTCTTGGCCTGCATGAGCGCCCGAGCGTGTCCGGAGTGGAAGAGGTCAAAAATCCCATCGGCGTAAACCCTGACGGGCCTATCCACTAAAAACAGAGAAACAAGATAACAAGAATGTACAATTATTTATTAGAAGTGGAACTAGAAGAAATAGTGAAAGGACCAATGATTGCCTGGGCAAAAAATGTAGGTCATAATATAAAATTAGAGGACTGGGAAAAAATGTGGATTAATAACTGTAAATTGACATTGTCAACAGCATTTAAAGAAAATCAATACAAAATGTTTTATACAGCCCCAGTAAGACTGGCTAAAATATATCTGAATATAAAATCAGAATGTTGGAAGTGCAAACATAAAGAAGGAACATTTTTCCATATGTGGTGGCAATGCCCAGAAGTTAAAAAAACATTGGATGAGGATACAAAGATGGCTGCTAGAAATTACAGAATACCAATTAGAACTTAAATCGGGAATATTTTTATTAGGAATAATTAAGGGAAAAATTAGCAAGTCTATCTGATACATCATTATACATATTATAACAGTGGTGAGGATAGCTTTCGCACAGGGATGGAAAAAAGAAAATATATCATCCAAAGAGAATCTGATACAAAAAATAATGGACTGTGCGGAAAAGGATAAATTCACAGCGGAATTTAAAGGCAAGGATGAATCGGTTTGGGATAGGTGGTACAAATGGGTAGAATATAGAAATAAGAATTGATGTATAGGTATAAAAGGAAATATATGTATTGCTAACGACACAATGCTGTTAATGTAAATAGAAACTTGTAATTTTGTTTTTAAAAATAAAATAAATATATGAAAAAAAAACCCAGAGAAACAAGGAAAGGTAAAAACACGATAGGGGGACAGGATAGCGGTTGTCATGTCCCTGTTGGAATCTTATTCGGAGGGGGAGGCCAAACAGCTGACAGGGAGTGGGAGTGTGGCTCCGTTGGTTGTGGAGGAAACTGGGGAAGGGCAAAGTCTGGCTGGGCAGAGCAGGGGAGAGGTAGAACAAGGAAGGGGGAGTTCAGAGGAAGACCCAGGCCCACCCTCTCTTCATCCTAGGGCACGCAGGGAGGAATGGAGAAGAGAGTAACGTGGGTTGCATGGCTTACGGGGGAGGAAAGGGCCTTGATTCCCTTCATTAACCACACCTGGGAATGAGAGTTTAAGAGAGATGCATGCTGAGAGCGGCAGCTGCTGTGAGCAAACGTGAGTTTATCTTGTGTTGACTTTGGTTATTTGCATTCCTGGCATCTTCCCAACTGTGTTATTGCTGTTCCTTCACATCTGGAATTCCTGCTCCTGCCCTGCCGGACTAATGACCTCATTTTGCCTTGATTGGACTTTTAGTTACAGTTTTTGTTGACCACGTTTTGGACTTGATTCTCTGCAGTCCAAGGCTGTTCCTGGGAGAGTTCTTCTCCAGCCAGAAGCTAACCAGGACACTGGGGGCAAAGTTGGAGCTAATTATTATTTATTTAGATAATAAAGGGACTCCTACTGATTATCTGACTGGGTTGCCTTTATGCCACGCCCCTTTGGGTCATCACAGCAGTCTTCCAGTATTTGAGGGGTTGCCCACAAAGAAAAGGGGGGTCAACTTATTCTCCAAAGCCCCTGAAGGCAGGACAAGAAGCAACAGATGGAAACTCATCAAGGAGAGAAGCAACCTAGAACTAAGGAGAAACTTCCTATTAGGAAGAACACTTATAGGCAGCCCTCGACTTACAACAGTTCATTTAATGACCAAACTTATGGCACTGAAAAAAAGGGACTTAGGATCATTTTTCACACTTATGACCATTGCAGCATTCCCCACTGTCATGTGATTCAGGCGCTTGGCCACTGACTGTTGCTGTGTCCTGAGGTCATGTGATCCAGTGGTCGCCAACCGGTGGGCTGGGGACCACTGGTGGTCCACGAGAAAATTTTGGTGGTCCGCAGAGAAATGTCCCCTCCAAAGCAATTAATCCAGGCTGCAGGGAGCACAAGGCTGCACCACCCACACGGCCCGCAGGAACACAAGGCTTGCGTCACTTGCATTGAGAACAACACGAGGTAGTGGGGGGAAAGGCTGGAGAGGAGAAACTTGCCCCACTCATCCCATGCGCCTGGCCTGGCCACTGGGCTGCTTCTTTCTTCTTCTGTTTTTGGCTCCATGCAAGGAAAGCAGCAAAAGTCTTTCTTTCTCTCCCCCAAAAATGAGTCTTTGGGACCCTGCAAGGCCTCCTGATCCAAGAGGCTGTGCCAGCAAAAACTCATTTCTGGTGGAGTTTGGGGGAGAGAAAGAAAGACTTCTGCTGCTTTCCTTGCATGGAGCCAAAAGTCTCTCTCTCTCTCCCTGAGAACAGAGCTGGAGACGGTATCCTGCGATCCCAAATAAAGAACGATCGATCGGTAGGAAAACGGGGTGGGGAATTTTCCTGCAGACTTTTTTGGGGGGGGCATTTCCCCAGGGTCTCTGGTCCGCGGGATTTAAAATTATGAGTTCGGTGGTCCCTGAGGTCCAAAAGGTTGGTGACCCCTGACGTGATCCCCTTTTGAGACCTTCTGACCAGCCAAGCCAGCGGAGTAGCAAGATTCACAATATGTGTCTGAATTTTGATCATCTGGTCATGTGGATGCTGCTAGGGTCACTGTCAGGATTCCTGCGATTGCCCTAATTAAATCATGAGCTTCGAACCAAGCTTCAAAAGAAACCAAAAGATTTATTAGAAGCAATAGGTCGACATTAACCTAAATGAAGCCAACTCTGGCATACATAATTTACAGCCCCCTGTGACCCTGTTTCCCCTCCCTCCCCTGGGTGTGTCATAAATCAGATTCTCCAACAAAGCACGTTCATGGGCTGGGTGTCATCAATCACATTCTCCAATGAAGGATTTTCCTGGGCAGAAAATCCAGTAGCTTAACTACAATCTTTGTAAGATAAGTGTTGGAATGTACTTCTGCTTTTAAACTGCCGCATTGCTCCTTCAGATCCCACCCCCTGTTTATAGCAACTTGAAAACAGTCAGAGGAATGCTTTACGAGTTGACAGTCGCAACTGTGAACAATGGTCCTAAGTCACCCTTTTCAGGGTTGTTGTAACTGTGACGACCCGGGGCGTGGCACAAAAGCAACGAAGTCACAAAAATAGGTAAAGTCCCTTTAACTCCTCCAACTTGGCCCCCAATGTCCAGTTATCATCGGCTGGAGAAAAAAACTTTCCGAAAACAAAGGGAAGAAATTCCATCCGAACTCAAAGTACATACAGATTATAAATAAAAACCAACACAAACCACGCTGCAGCAATTAACAAGACAGGGCAGGATAAGGAATTGCAGATATCTAAAGTGAACATACACACTTGGGAGGACACCAGAACTCAGATAAGGCTTGACAAACCAGAATAATTTCACGCTTCCAGCAACTCTGCCGTGCACAGTTTGCCCTTTTAAACATTCTCCCAGCTGCAGCCCATGAAGGGGATCAGGGCCCTTTCCTCCCCCCATAAACCATGTTGCTCCGCTTCTCCGCTCCTCCCTGCGTGCTCTAGGATGAAGAGGGGATGGCCCTGGGTCTTCCTCTGAATGCCCAGCTGGACTGTGCCCTTCCCCAGTTTCCTCCACAGCCACCGGAGCCACACTCCCACTCCCTGTCAGCTATTCGACCTCCCCCTCGGAATCAGATTCCAACCGGGGCATGACAGTAACTTTGAAAGGTCACTCAGTGAACTGTTGTAAGACGAGGGTGCCTTCAGCCTTTCTGTCCTCGATTCCCTAAGCACAGGAGAGAGCTAGCTGTCAGGAAGGAGCCTGGACAGTTTGCAACAGCAGCATTAACGACAGCCCCAAGGGCCCCTCTGAACTTACTCACACCGCAAGTGTGCGAAACTCAGCCAGAAATTTTTTTTTTGTTGGGAGTGAAACTTATAGTCTGGAAGTGTGAGTGACAGATACCAGGGAAGGATGCCGCTTGGATGCAGTCACTGTCAGCTTTTGGCCCATGGGGAAAAAAACCCCAAGCAGAACCTAAATAACAACAGGCACACGATATATAGCACACAAGGTGTAACTGCACACAAAAGGGGAAGAGAATATTTGTAGCTGTGGGGGTCTGTGGGGCTCTCGGAGCTGGGTGGTTTTCATGCAAATGTTTCATGACCCAACTAGAGAATATCATCAATGCTGGAGGAGAGTGGGATTTACAAGGAGGAGGGGGGAGGAGGAGAAGGAGGAGGACTGTGGGTGCTCTCTGAGCTTGCTTGGCGATTTCTTGCAGGCGTTTCATGAGCCAATTCCGTAACGCCTCCTGTGCTAGAAAAAGACTTTTTCAACCTTGGGAGGTGGGGCTGCAAATGTCCTTTAACTTGGTTGGTGATTCTGACATTTCCTGGCTGGGCTGGAGTTCCTTTCCTGGCCCATTTAAATCTCAGCTGTCAGAAAGTTTCCTCTAACAGCTGCCAAACTGAAAGGGGTTTAATCTCTAGAACAACCTTCTCAGTTTGCAAAAGTTTATGTAGGTTAGAACTTGATATGGGACGGCCTGTACAAAAAAAACTTGGGAAAATTGGGGAAAATACAGGGTTTTTTTCCCCCCATTTCCCCCCCCCAAAAGCTGTCTGGGGGGGGGAATGAGAAAAAACCCTGTTTATTTCCCAATTTTTCTGGGTTTTTTTCTAGATTCTCTAAATTAGCAGAAAAAGGGTATTCTGCTTGCACACAGGTGGATCTCGACTTAAGGACTGTAAGGGAACCTGCCCATTACGATCATTGAGCCATCCAAAGTGTCGATGTCACCACCCTGATTATTGAATTTTTTTTTTCTTTTTTTAATAAAATTTTATTTCGGTTTTCCACATTTTAAAAACATCTCTTTTTAGTTGAACAGCACGATTCCAGGTTTTCACATTTCCATACGAACATGACTATAATTACACACTCATCTTTCACATTTAATTTTTTTTAAATTTTAGGTTTTTTAAATTTTGTATTCTTGTTTTTTATTGCCGTAAGCCGCCCTGAGTCCTTCGGGAGATAGGGCAGCATAGAAATCCCATTATTAAATTAAATTAAATTAAGTTTTCTATCTTACCAATATTTTACATATTTTCTATTATTATATATTTTTTTCCAAAGACTTTCCTCCAGCTTCAATCTTAAATAACTCTCATACCTTCATATTCATTATACTTTTATGCTTTTTATCTGTCAGGTTTGCAATTTCAATGCATATTCTTATTTCATCCTTTCACAGATTCTAATTCAATTCAAACATTTCAAAAAAGATTTCCCTCCCACAATTACTAATTTGAGTGTGCCACCCCTATAGCTTATATATTATTTAATTACCTCACCTTTAAATCCCAATATTCAGTTAACTTTTAATTATTGCCTAAAAAATTAATAATAATCTCCTAACAACTACATAACATATATACCTTTTTAGATCAGAAAATCTTTTTTTATGGAGGTTGTTAAAACACCACTGGGGTATTTAAGCAAGTGCCACGGTCCTTAAGTGAACCAGTTTCCCCATGGGGGGTGTGTGAACTTGCCGAAAATATCATCCTTGACTTACAATCTTTCATTTAGTGACTGTTCAAAGTTTACGACAGCACTGAAGTTTTTTTTTACTAAGGACCGTTTTTCACACTTACGCCTGTTGGGGCCTTCCCCGTGGCCATGGGATCAAAATTTGGACGCTTGGCAAGCGATTCATATTTATGACAGTTGCGATGCCTCAGGATTAGGTTGGTCCCCTTTTGCGGCCGTCCGACAAGTGAAGTTGAGGAGGAAGAGGGATTCACTTAGCAACCGTGTCACCCACTGAACAACTGCAGCGGTTCATTTAACGGCAGCATCAAGAAAAGGTCGTAAAATGGGGCAAATGGACCCCCACAACCGTCATAAATAGGAATCGGTGGCCAAGCACCTGAACTTTGAGCAGGCGGAGCGTGGGGATGCAGCAATGGTCCGTGAGGAAAAACGGTCGTAAGTTACTTTGTTGTAACTTCGCATGGTCACGTCGTAAGTCGAGGACAACCTGCGTATGAAGAATTTGCTGGTCTTTGATTTCCATCTTACGGATAAAACACTTACAGGGCGTCCCTCTTGTTGCCTCCTCAAATGTGACACGTGTGTAGGGCTTGCTGTAATCCACTTCCAGCTCATCGGAAAATGGCGCTGGCTCTCGCAGGCCCTGGGTTGAAAGGATGAAACCAGGGAAAAATCAGGAAAAAAATACGTCTTTACTAGCTCGATGCCCGTGCTTCGCTATGAAACTACATGGTGGGGCTTAGTTTTTGGGGAGTAAATAAGGAAAAGAAAATTCTGCCTCTGCCTACCAGCATCCATCGGTATTCATCTGGCTAGCGTCCCGTCAGTGTGTGAGAGAGTTGAGGGCTGTTTGGAAACTGAAACCATATTTGCTGTGTGAGCAAGAAAGAGACAGCATGGAACCTGGGTGTGGCTTAGCTCAACTGTTCTGTGCTAAAGCTGCTTGGGGCTGTGAAACTGAAACTCCTCTCCTCTGCTTGTGTTTTGCATTTGGAAGAGATTTCTTTTCAGGTGGGGAGGGGGAGTAGAACTCCTTAGCATCAGAGCGTGTTAATAATAATATAGGAAATACTAATAGCTCTGATGGTCATTTCGAAAAATCCTTTCTTAGTGAGCACCTAGAAGCCAAGAGGAACATAAGTGCCAAATTTCAAGTTTGTAGGCTTTATGGTTCTGGAGATTTTGTGATGATGCATGAGTGGTCTTTTGCATATATATATGTGTGTGTGTGTGTGTGTGTGTGTGTATCTGTACGTGTATCTGTATGTGTATGTGTACATGTACATGTATATGTATATGCATATGGATATAATGTACATATATATATGTGTATGTGTATGTATGTACATACACACACACACATATAAATTTATATATTTGTTTATTTATTTGACATTCATAAAGGTTAGGAAAAGGGGATTCTTTGCAGGATTACGGAAGGATTGTAGCGTATATTGGTGTGAAGAACAGCCCTGCAGAAATTCATCCTGTAGCAGTGTTTTTCTAGCTTTGCAGGTTTAAGACGTGTGGACTTCAACTCCCAGAATTCCCCAGCCAGCCATGCCTGTTTCTTTCTTCTCTTCCTCCCCTAAAGTGGAGAGAGATTGCAAAGGAAGGGATTACAAGAGAGTAAGCTGTGCTGGCTGGGGAATTTTGGGAGTTGAAGTCCACATGTCTTGAAACTTGGCAAGCTTTAGAAACTTTGCATTATATCATCTCCACTTTAAAACAATTCTAGGAAGAAAGAAAGATTCATTTTCCCCCTCTGAAGCTGAACTGGCAGCAATGCTGAAATTCTCAAACTGGGCAGAAGGCATGACTTGCAATCTTTTGAGATGAGTTCAAGATGTTAAAAATACTACTGACTGCAAGGTTTAAAAATTGTGGTTGCAGCGCGGAAGGTTTTGCCCCTTTGATTGGGTAAGGTGTCCGTAGGAGAAAGATGCAGCTGGAAGGAATATGTGTTAATATGTGATTAAAGCCAGCCAGAGTCATTGTGAAATGAGATGGGTGGGAAATATAAATAAATATGTAATTTTAAAAAATTAAAAATAATAAATATAACACTCAAATGAAAATAAAAAATATAATAAAATGAGAATTAAAAAAGCACAGGGAAATCAAAATAAAAAGGGACCGAGATGAAATAATAATAATAATAATAATGTGAAATAAAAATAAATAAAAGGAAAGGAAATAAAAATAAAATTAGAAATAGCATAAAAATAAATAAGTAAAATAAAAGTCAAAAATAAAAAATTGAAATAAATATGAAACAAAACAAGTAAAATAAAATAAGTAAATTAAGTAAACAAGTAAAATAAAAATAAGTTAAAATGAAAATTAAATTAACAATAAATAAAATAAAAAATAATTAAAATAAAAACAATTAAAATGAAAATTAAATAAAAATAAAATAAAAATTGAGCAAAATAACTAAAACAAAGACAGTAAATGAAAATTAAATAAAAATAAAAATTAAGCAAAACAAAAAAATAAGCAAAATAAAAACAATGAATTAAAATGAAAATCAAATAAAGCAAAAAAATAAGCAAAATAAAAATAAAAAAACTGGTAAAATGAAAACAGTGTATTAAAATGAAAATCAAATTAAAAATGAATAAAAATAAAAATTAAGCGATAAAAACCAGTAAAATTAAAAAAAAACAGATTACAATGAAGATTAAATAAAAAAATAAAAATGAAGGAAGAGGACGTTTGTGTCAACTGCAGATGCCTGTAAGAAGATGCCTGAATTTGAGGTAAAAACCGAAGATTCCTGAATTTGAGGTAAAAACTACAATTAACAAATGTGATTTTTTTCCCAGCAGAGCAAGAGGGACTGAGTTTCCCTCAGACACTTCAAAGTGAGTGGACTTCAACTCCCAGAATTCCCCAGCCACCTGGCTGGGAATTCTGGGAGTTGGACTTTCTAGGCATTCTGGGAGTTGAAGTCCACCTGCCCTCCCTTGCGTGCCTCCCTCTCCCTCTCCCTCCCTCCCTCCTCTCTCTCTCTCTCCTCCCTCCTCCCTCCCTCTCTCTCTCTCTCTCTCTCTCTCTCGGGCCTTTTCAACTTACAAAACAGTTGCGAGGCAGTTTTAAGGGGATGCCATCCGACTCCGCGGCCCCGTTGGGCCCCCCTCCTCCTTCTTTCCTCCTCTTCCGGGAGTTCAATCTGGCTGAGATCTGGGGATCCATCCCATAAATCACCTCTGGCAGCTCGGCTGGAAACCCCTGAAAGATCCAAGCAGATGTTTTTTTTAAAGACCTCTCAAAACTCAGATAGCGGCGGAAAGAAAAGGGGCAGCAGCTGCCTGGCTGGCCGGCTCCACGGCAAGGGAGCAGAAGGTTCACGCTGGCAAAGGGCCTCCCGGCACGTCGGTCAGGAGACGTAGGACGAGGAGGGGAGGGATGGAATTTGTGTGGCTGTGTGACACACAAATATGGTTTGTGTCTGCTCGAGTGGCAGGGAAACCAGCAATCCAGGCAAGACAGTAAATATTGAGGGATTATTTTTTCTGAAACCAGGGACCATTTATTTTAGCAGTGTAAAAACCTGGGGAAACATTTACAGGGGGCTCTCAAATTACAACCATTTGTTTAGTGACCGTTTGAAGACAGTGAGAAAGGTCACTTGTGACCATTTCCCCCCCGCTAATTACCGTTGTAGCATCCATATACCCAATTTCCCCCAAAATACAACCTACCCTAAAGTAAGCCCTAGCTTGATTTTTTTACATGTGTGCCCAATATAAGCCCTACCCCCAAAATAAGCCCTAATTAAGATCCCGTCCACCCTCTTTGCCCCCTGGTCGCTGGCCATCCTCTCTCGGCAAGCCAAATCTCACCTTGCAAAGCAGAACATGACGGGCAAATTTGTTTGCTTCCAGGTAATTCTAGCGGTATATGAGAGAATAGGGGTATTACCCTGTTTCCCTGAAAATACAGCCTACCCTGAAAGTAAGTCCTAGCTTGGTTTTTACACGTGCATCCAATATAAGTCCTACCCCAAAATAAGCCCTAATTATGACCCCGCCCCTTTCCAGAATGGACGGGTAAAAATTAAGCTAGGGTGAGGATGGGGGGGAGTGGAGCTGCCCTACTACTTATCTTTGGACAGGTGTATTCGGGCCTCACACACCCCAACACCTGCCTTATTTATTTATTTATTTATTTATTTATTTATTTATTTGATTTCTAAGCCGCCCCATCTCCCTAAGGACTCGGGGCAGTGTACAGTAAAAACAATACAAATATTCAATTAAAAAGAGATTAAATCAAATAAGAAACCCAATTACAGTCTAAAACACTAAAAACAGTCATTAAAACTCCCACACCCACCACCCTCAGTCCAGGTCAGCGAGTTGGAACAACCATGTTTTTAGTCCATGGTGGAAAGAGCAGAGGTCGGGGGCCACCCGAAGCTCCAGGGGCAGCTGATTCCATAGGGTGGGTGCTCCCACAGAGAAGGCCCTACCCCTAGGGGTCGCCAGCCGACATTGTCTGGCTGACGGAGCCCTGCGGAGGCCCTGTCTGTGAGAGTGCACAGGACAATGGGAAACAGTTGCTGGCAGCAGGGTCTCCCGTAAATATCCCAGTCCTAAGCCATGAAGGGCTTTATAGGTCAAAACCAGCACCTTGAATCTCACCCGGAGGGCAACCGGTAACCAGTGCAGCGCACGCAGGAGGGGTGTAACATGGGAGTATCGGGACACTCCCATCACAACCTGCGCCGTTGCATTCTGGACCAGTTGAAGCCTCTGGGTGGTGCTCAAGGGCAGCCCCATGTAAAGAGCATTGCAGTAGTCCAGACGGGAAGTGTTGAGCACGAGTGACGCAGGGTGTCTCAGTCCAGGTAGGGGCACAACTGGCGCACCAGGCGAACCTGGGCAAATGCCCTTGCTGGCCCATTTCTTCTGCAGCCGGCAAGACTGGCCAGGCTTTCCTGAAGGCCCTGGAGCTGAGAACAAAGCTCTGGATCGATCCAAAGTTCAATTATCAGCTGCATAGGCCTTCAGAAAAGACTTGCTGGCTGCAGAAGAAGTTCCTGAAGGCCTCTGACAGCAAAAAGGAGGCTGGGCGTGACGTGCGCAAGTGAGGTTAGTCAGTGGATGACATCCCTCCAAAATAAGTCCTGGTGTCTTTTTCGGTGGCAAAAAAAAAAATAAGACAGGGTCTTATTTTTGGGGAAACACGGGTAGTCACACAATCAAAATTTGGGTGCTGAGCAACTGACTCCTATTTATGACTGTTGCAGCGTTGAGGGGAAATGCAGTCCTCCTTTTGCGACCGTCCGCTAAGCAAGATCAATGGGGAAACTCAAAGAGATTCACTAAACAAGCCTGTGATTCAAAACTCTGGAAATCTCTGTTTTATACAGATAGTCCTTGCCTTACAACAGTTCGTTTTAGTGACCGTTGGAAGTGACCACGGCCCCAGGTGGGAAAAAAGTGACACAGGATTGTTCTTCACCCTTACGACCGCTGTGCCGTTCCTCAGGGTCGGGTGATCAAAATTGGGGCCGCTTGGCAATGACTGACTCCTTTTTATGACGGTCGTAGTGCCCTGGGGTCACGTGATCTCCTTTTGGGGACCTTCTGACGAGCACAGTCAAGGGGGAAAGCCGGATTCGCTTAACGACCGCGTTGCTAACTAAACAACTGAGGCGATTCGCTTAACAACCAAGGGCAAGAAAGGTCTAAAACAGGACAAAAACTCACTTCACAAATGCCTTGGAAATTCTGGGGTCAATTCTGGTCGTAAGTTGAGGACTACCTGTCTATAAACAGACGATACTTGGCTGGGAAACTTCTGGATTTGATTTGTAAGTTGGGAGGGAAGGAAATGGTTGCTTTACGTAATCTCTCTCAGGAAATTGTCCCCAGACCAGGATAGGCAGATTCCAAACATGGACATCCTGTAGATAAGAAAGGAATGGGGCAACTCACCACCGTCAGCTTGCTATGGGACAATTTAACAATTCTACATCTGCAAGGAGTATCAATCCTTCCCTTCCCCACCACCCAGTCAGAGCTGAAGAAACTTCCTAGATGAGAAGTCTTCGAAGAAAAACAAAGAAAGTCCAGTTGTCTCTTTAAAAAAAAAAGCACATTTGGGTCACCCCTTGAGAACTTCAAGAAGAGATTGGACTGCCATCTGGTCAGAAATGGTGTAAGATCTCCCGCTTGGGCGGGGGGTTGGACTAGATGACCTACAAGGTCCCTTCCAACTCTGATTTATTTATTTATTTATTATTATTTATTATTTGGTCTTATATGCCGCCCTCTCTCCCGAGGGACGCAGGGCGGCTCACATAAAAACAACCATACAAATTACAAAAGTTAAAAGGAATTAAACCAAATTGACCAAATAATCATTAAAACCCACTTACAAACATTTAAAATATTAAAACAACCCCCCTCAGTCCAGGCCGGCCTGTTCGAATAACCAAGTCTTTAGGCCGTGAAAAGCGAAGGTCGGGGGCCAGTCGCAGCTCCAGGAGAAGCTGGTTCCACAAAGTGGATGCCCCCACAGAGAAGGCCCTCCCCCTAGGGACCGCCAGCTGACATTGTCTAGCTGACGGTACCCCAAGGAGGCCCTGTCTGTGGGCGCGCACCGGGCGATTGGTATTTGATGCTGGCAGGAGACGTTCCTGCAAGTACCCTGGCCCCAAGCCATGGAGAGCTTTGTAGGTAAGCACCAACACCTTGAATCTCACGCGGAGGGCAGCCGGCAACCAATGCAGCTCGCGCAGGAGGGGTGTAATATGGGAGTATCGGGACACCCCATCACAACCTGCGCGGCCGCATTCTGCACCAGCTGAAGCCTCCGTGTGGTCCTCAAGGGAAACTTCATGTAGAGTGCATTGCAGTAGTCGATCCGGGACGTAACGAACGCATGAGTGACCATGCGTAGCGCATCTTGGTCCAGGTAGGGACGCAACTGGCGCACCAGGCGGACCTGGGCGAATGCCCCCCTGGTCATGGCTCCCACCTGCTCCTCCAAACGGAGCTGTGAGTCCAGGAGGACACCCAAGTTGCAAGCCCTGTCTACGGGGGCAACACCTCTCCCCACAAAACCAACGATGGAACACTCCGGACCACCCGAGATGCTGGTACGCACAGCCACTCGGTCTTGGCAGGGTTGAGCTGGAGCCTGTTCCTCCCCATCCAGATCCGTGGGACTAGATGACCTACAAGGTCCCTTCCAACTCTGATTATCTGTTATCTGGATGATGGAGAATCTCCCATCTCTTGTCCTGCAGCGAGATGGACACGGTGCATTGGCCACGGCGAATTGTCATAGACCCGATAGGACCAGGCCCTGAGGACTTTCTGTTCCAGCCCAGAAAATAAGGTTGGAGCTTCATGGGCTAGGAGCCAACTTGGTAAAAGCTTTGTTTTTTTTCAAATGATACACACCCTTCGTAACACACACACACACACACACACACACACACACACACCCAGTCCTTGGATTGTATGATTTGTCGACGGGGGAATTTCCCACGCGGAAGGAAAGCAACGTGGAAACGTGGAAACGAATCAAGGAGAGATCCAACATGTAGAACCAAGGAGACATTTCCCATCAGTGGAACTGCTGGCCACCAGAAGTTGTGGTTGAGCCATCACCAGAGGTTTTCTGAAATAGACTGGACGAACCATTGGGCTGGGATGGTATGGGGTTGCTGCCTTGAGCAAGGGGTTAGACTAGACAACCTCTCAGGTCCCTTCCAGTCCTAGGATTCTTTGAATCCTGTATGCGTAAGTCCTCGACTTACAACAACTCATTTAGTGACGGCACTGAAAGAAGCTACTTAGGACCACTTTTCACACTTATGACCATTCCCGTGGCCACGCGATTTACATTTGGATGCTTGACAACGGGCTCACATTTACAACAGTTGACTTAACAACCGGGTTACTAACTTAACAACTGCGACGGATTCACTTAACAAGAAAGGTCGTAAAGTGGGGCAAAACTCACTTAACAAATGCCTCACTAAACAACATATGTTGTGGGGGCTCACTTGTGGTTAAAAGGCAAGGACTGCCTGTACAGAGCAGACGTAGTCCTCGACTTACCAACCACAACTGTGCCCAATTTTTTGTTGCTAAGTGGGACCGTTGTTAAACGGGTTTTGCCTTATTCTGGGATGCTTCTTGGCACAAGTTGTTAAGTGAATCACTGCAGTTGTTCACGGCTGTTAAGTGAATCTGGCTTCCCCCCCCCCGGCATTGGTTTTGTGCGTCAGAAGGTCGCAAAAGGGAATCACCTGGGACACTGCAACCGTCGTAAATACAAGCCGGCCATAAGTCGCCGTTTTAACTTGGAACGGTCACTAAACGAAGGGATGTAAGTCAAGGACCTCCTGTAACAGGAGTCTGCTGATTTTTCCTTTCTACTAACTTGTGGCATAAAGCAGTGGTCACCAACCAGTGGGCCGGGGACCATTGGTGGTCTGCGAGAAAATGTTGGTGGTCCGCAGAGAAATGTCCCCCCCCCAAAGCAATTAATCCAGGCTGTGCGGGAACACAAGGCTGCACCACCCACATGGCCCACAAGAACACAAGTCTTGTGTCACTTGCATTGCAAACAACACGAGGTAGTGATGGGAGAGGGGAAAGGGCGGAGGGGGGGGAACTTGCCTGGTCACCGGGCTGCTTCTTTACACTTCCTTCTTCTTCTGCTTTTGGCTTTCTTTCTCTCCCTCAAACTCCACCAGAAATGAGTTTTTGGGACTCTGCAAGGCCTCCTGCTCCAAGAGGCTGTGCCAGCAAAGACTCATTTCTGGCGGAGTTTGGGGGAGAGCAAGAAAGACTTCTGCGGCTTCTGCTGCTTTCCTTGCATGAAGCCAAAAGTCTCTCTCTCCCTCTCTTTCTCTCCCCCTGAGAACGGAGCTGGAGATCCCAAATAAAGAACGATCGATCTGTAGGAAAACGGGGTGGGGGATTTTCCTGCAGACTTTTTTGAGGGGATTTTCCCAGGGTCTCTGGTCTGCGGGATTTAAAATGATCAGTTTGGTGGTCCCTGAGGTCCAAAAGGTTGGCAACCCCTGGCATAAAGGATTACAAAAAAAAGTCCAGTTTCAGATTTTTTTTCCCCACATGTTTTAAGCCCATGCTATGATGGTGCCCTGCGCTTTCGAGGACACAACGCTCCTGAATTCTGGAATCAATCAATCAATCAATCAATCAATCAGAATAGAGCTGGAATCAAGAGTTGAGCCTCCAAGTCACCCCATCTTTTTTTGGTGGGGGTGGGAAGTTTAGGAACTCACATGTGTTAACCTATTATTATTTCACAAGCTCTGCGATCGCACAACTCCCCTCATTAAGCCTTAGATTATACGTTGTTTCTCACCTGCCCACAAACACACCCTGAAATGAGCACTGCCACACTTGAGGGGGTGAGGAAGAGCAGCTTATGCAAGCTGCTACTTCGATTATCTACTCCGCCAACGGTCAAATTTCACAACGCCCATGGCTGCAATAACACAATGAAGTATGCAATGTTTAAAGAGCATTTTGGGATATTGTGCCAGCAGCTGGAAAAAAAAAAACAACCCTGATGGAATCAGGATGAAAGATAATGTGATGACCCAGGGTGGGATACAAAAACAACAAAGTCACAAAAACAGGTGAAATCCCTTTAATTCCTTCAACTTGGCTTCCAAGGCTAATTATCATTGACTGGAGAAAAAAACTCCCCCACAAACAGTTGCGAAAAGGAAGAAATGCCCTTCAAACTCAAAATACATATAAATTATGTATTTTATATTTTATTTATGTATTTTATTTATGAGTTGGAAGGGACCTTGTAGGTCATCTAGTCCAACCCTCTGCCCAAGCAGGAGACCCTGCACCATTTCTGACCAATGGCAGTCCAATCTCTTCTTGAAAGTGTCAAGTGATGACCATGACCTGGAGGACTGAAAATCTCCATAGACTATTGACAACCACCGTGGTACTAACTTAACAGCTGCAGCGATTTCTCCCAGAAATGGGGCAAACTCACTGAACAAACGTCTCAGTTAGCAGCAGAAACTTTAAGCTCCATTGCAGCTGTAAGAGGAGGACTCCCTGTAATCCTGCAAACAGGATAAGGAACGGAGAAAGCCACTCAGAAGGCCAACACAATGCATGACTCTGGGCAGAATACACAATTAAAAAGAAAGCAACCCACATCATATAAAAGCCAATAGAACAAAGAACAGCCACACCCCTGGTTTATGCAACCTGGGCCAGAGTTGACCCCCCGAGGCCAACCGCAGCATTCCTGTCCTTTGCACAACGCCCTTTGGCAAAGTGTGGCACTCACCCCTGACGCAGCTGGCTGTGTTAGCATGACAAGGATTTGCATGGCCGCCTCTCCAGTCTACCTGTTGCTTACACCATCTGTTTATTTAATGAATTTGGGCTGCTTGTCAGGCACTGGCTCACACACAGGCAGTCCTTGACTTATGAAAGTGCATTTCGTAGCCGTTCAAAGTTACACTGGCACCGGGGAAGGGACCTAGGGACCGTTTTTTTCCCGCACTTAACAGCCATTTGCAGCGTTCCCCACACGGTTGCGTGATCAAAACTCCGACGCTTGGCAATCTGGCTTTCCTCATGGGCTTGGCTGGGCAGAAGGTCGCAAAAGGGCATCACACAAATCCCCTCCCCAGGGACACCACCACCATCGTAAATATGAACCAGTTGTCAAGCGTCTGAATTTGGATCATAGGATCACAGGGATGCTGCAACGGTCATAAGTGTGAAAAAAGGTCGTCAGTCACTTTGTTCAGTGACGTTGTAACACTGAACGGTCACTAAATGAACTATTGTGAGTTGAGGGCTACCTATATGCCATATGATGGATGGATGCATGGATGGATGGGTAGATAGATGAGAGAGAGAGGGAGATAAATAGGTAGACAGACAGACAAAGGATATAGACAGACAGAGGATAAATAGATGGATGGATAGATAGACAGACAGACAGGCAGGCAGACAGACAGACAGAAGATGGATGGATAGATAGATGAGAGAGAGAGGGAGATAAATAGACAGACAGACAAAGGATATAGACAGACAGACAGAGGATAGATAGCTAGATAGCTAGATAGAGGCGAGAGAGAGGGAGATAGGTAGGTAGGCAGGACAGACAGAGGATATAGATAGAGACAGAAGACAGAGGATGGATAGATATATTCTGGAAGTTGAAGTCCCCCAAGGCTTAAAGTTGCCAAGGCTGGAGACCCCTGCCCTGGAGGGCTTGAACCCATAAGGCTGCGCTTGTCCTCCCACCCTCCCACTTTGGACGCCTTCCAAACTCTGATGCACCATCCCTCGGGGCCACAACCCGCCTCCCCTTGCCCACTCCCCCCGCCATGGTCTTGGCTTGACACTTCCCCCTCTCTTCGCCCCCTCCCTCCGCCCGCCCGCTTCCTGCTGCCGCCCCCGCCCCAAAACAGAGCAGACCCCTCACAACCAGCTCTGCTTCTCCTCCTATTCCCCCCCGCCCGGGGCGGCGGCCGCCCCTCCCCACCTGTCCTGCGCGACTTCCCTCCTCGGCTGCTCACGCCCGACTCCTTTGCCAACGGGGCTGGGCTGAACCGGAAGTGCTTCCGGACGGACCCGACCGGGAGAGGACCGCCGCTAGCGCAGGTCCCGGGCGGAAACGGCGTGCCCCCGCGCCGGAAGTTCCGTTGCAAACTGGTTTAAGTCTTGCCTTCCCTGTTAGAAAGGTTTCTAATTGTGGGGGCTTCCAACCCCCATCATCCCCAGCCAGCCGCGCGGCCGTGCAAACCGCAACTCGCCTCCCACTCATGGAGGGGCCTTTCCCAATTTGGTTCCCTCCATTGTCTATTGCAGGGGTCTTCAAACTTGACAGCTTTAAGACTTGTGGACTTCAACTCCCAGAATTCCTCCTCCAGTCTTGTTAGCTCAGGAATTCTGGGAGTTGAAGTCCGCAAGCCTTAAACTTGCCAAGTTTGAAGACCCTTGGTCTATTGCAATGGCATCGGGAAGGCACCAGGTTGGGGTTGGGTGGAAACTCAAGTTTGCAACTAACTGTGGTTAAGGAAATCGTGGTTCTGGGCAACATCGGAAGGCTGCCCTTTCTGCATTTTATTTGCTATAATAAGAATTATAGTCAATCTTCCTAGCAACCATGGTTGAGCGTTCGACTAGAAGATCTTCCAACTGTTATTCTGGTTGTAGATAAATAGTATAATTATTTAGAATAAGCTTTTTCCTAGAATAACATGACTTTGTTCATTCCCTGATGTCGCTCTTCTAATTCCCTAATGGAAAAAGCTCATTTTAAAATCAACAACATTTTCCACCTCTTGAGTTTTTGCAGATAAGATAAATAAGCACCTCTGCAGTTCAGGTTGGAAATTGTAAACTAAAGCATTCCAAGCAGCCTGTGATCAACATGAGTCCCTTTGAAACAATTGGGGCTTTAAATTTTTTAAATCAACAGTAATTCATTTATTTAAAAGATTTTTATGCTGCGTTTTACCACTTCCTCAATAACACTTCAAGCAATAATATATACATTTATCAATTATGCTTCTTTAAAAAAACAGCATGAAGATGGTTTTGTATCATCGGATTTAAAAGATGGATTTCTTGAATATTTTCACAGCTACTGCAGACAAAAGTCCTGCTAAACTCTCCTTCAACTTTATTTTTGGGACAAGTGGAATGTTAGCAGTCACTGCAATCAAAACCAAGTAATTATATAAGTGGAGAGAAAACGTACACTTGATTTCTTAAAAACCTTCTTCAGATACTGACTATTCCTTTTTATGTATCTATATCTAAGAAGCATATTTACTTAAAAGTATTGGTAATCAAAGCATCCTTTTTGTGAGGATGTGTTTGCCAAGATTTTTCCACAGCCAGCAATTCTTTTTTTTTAATGAATATTAATCCCAAAGCTGTTCCAAAACTGCATGTAGAAGAGCATAATATATATTTAACTAGTGATAAGAATAAAAAAGTGTGAGTGCAATTAAATTTAGATGCACTCCGTACAAATATCAGGCAGCCAGATATGCTACACAACATGGGAGAATCTAATGGTAAATGCAGTAAAAATAGCCATCACATTCAGTGGTAGTTCAGTGATCTAGGCAAAGAGCTTTTTCAGATCCTGCAATCAGATCCTTTTTCACCAGACAGGATCCCGAAACCAAATCTCAGATTGTTTGCATGCAAAAAATACTTTTTGGATTGATGCATCTTTTCCAAAATGCATCACACCAAATTCCTGCAGTAAATATCATCATTAATTACATCAAAGAGATACAGATGCAATTAAAGTGTCCTTTGGAACAGAATCCATGTCCAGGCTATAGTATTTACCTGCCATGCATTGATGGATCTGGGGGAAGGGATACAGAAGGAACCTTTTAATGACTTGCATAAGCCCCAATCTTTCCTTTAAAAAAAGTATTATTGCATACTTGTGCAAAATTCAGGCAAGGAGTTTGGTGTGCAGTAGTCCTCAACGTACAACCACAATTGAACTCCAAATTTCCTTTGCCATTCAGGACAGTTGTTAAGTGAGTTGTACTCCACTTTATGACCTTCCTCGCCACAGTTGTTAAGTGAAGTGTTAGTAACATGGTTGTTAAATTGAATCTGGCTTCCCCATTGACCTTGCTTGTCGGAAGATCGCAAAAACACAACCGGGGACACTACCACTGGCATAAAGATGTGCCAGTTGCCAAGCATCTGAATTTTCATCTGTGACCTTTCTGAAATGGTCGTAAGTGTGGAAAACGGTCATCAGTCATTTTTCAGTGCCGTTGTCATTTTGAACGGTTGTAAGTCAAGGATGGCCTGTAGGGTCATGAGAACAGAAGGAGCAATTTTCAGAGCCCAAAGGTGTTTTTTGGTTTTTGTTTTGCAAGAAGCACTAAACTGGACTTTTCTGGTTTTTCTTTGAAGACGTTTTGCTTCCCATCCAAGAAACTTCTTCAGCTCTGACCGGATGGTGGAGAATGGAAGGATTTATACTCCTTGCAGACAAGATCCAGCAGTCTATCTGCATTTAAAAGAAAAAAGGCCGCTCTTTTGAATGCAGCAAAGTCCCACATTTTGGACAGAGACGACTGCTGGTTTGAAAGAAGGGATCCAAGTGGCCATCTACCTCCAAATTGAACAGTCCTCTCTCAACAGACGGGGAAGGGATACGACATCATCCATCTCCTGTCCACAACACCGTCCTTTCAGCAGTTCCAAGAAGGCTCCACACCCATTTGCACCACTCAGGTGACCCTGAGGACACAGACAAACCTCCAAGTGACCTCAACGTCCCTCTGAAAGGATGCAAGTGACCAGCTGTCTGCAAGGACTATAAAATCCTTCCATTTCCCCACCATCCAGTCAGAGTTGAAGAAGCACCTTTGGGACAACCATGACTTGGAGGATGGAGAATCTCCATAGACTCCCCGAGCTCAGCTTTTGAGCCTGCATTAAAGGCCCGTTTTGGGGCTCAAAATGAAAAACAAACAAAAAATACACGACCTCCTGCAGACAAGATTTGAGCCAAGGCCGTAGACTGAAAATAAAATAAAACAAAGGAGCGACAGCTCAAAACTTACCCAGTCCACCTTTCGGGCTCTCCGAATCCTCCTTCTCTTCTTCCACATCTGGATCTTTGGGGTCCTCCCCTGAGCTGGCAGAGGGGGAAGGGGCCCTGGGGTCCCGCCATTGGGACTCTAAGCTCCCTGATGCCGAGCTGGGGGTGCTAAGAGGCTGCAGGGAGCAGCGAGGACACAGGTCCCCCTCCGCAGCCCCGGGAAAGGCCGCCTCGCAGAGGGCGCACCGCTTGGATTTCTGCCTGTGTTTGAGGGGTCTGTCCGACATGATTGGCATGAGATAAAAGGGGGGGTACAGAGAACAGAGGGAGCAAAAAAAAAGAGGTGTCCCCCCCAATTTGTGGGACCTCCCTGCAGGCCTAGAGCTACTGGTCTGTTAGGCAGGAAGTCTCTTTTAGGGACTGGGGCACCCCAAGAAGCCCACCTGGGACCTGCATGGAGGGTCCATCAATGCTCCCAAGACTGGAGTTTTGCTGGATCCTGAAACAAAACTCCAGGATTTAGGTTGCAACTTGGAAGCTCCTCATTGACCCCCTCTGGTGGAAGGGAGGCCTGTGGTAGAATAGAAACAGAAATAATATTTATTTTATTTTATTTTTAATTACATTTATATGCCGCCCTTCTCCGGAGACTCAGGGCGGCTTACAATTTTTGGGATACAACCCAGTGTGCTCAGCAATAGCCTTCATTCCATTGTATATGCCTGCTTATTACTAAGCGGCATTTTTACAAGGTCAGCTAATTGCCCCCAACAATTTTGGGTCCTCAGTTTACCTACCCTGAGAGGATGGAAGGCTGAGTCAACCTTGAGCCTGGTGGGATTCGAGCCTACAGCAGTTGTAGGCAGCTGGAACTTAAGTGCAGGCAATTAACAGCCTGAGCCACCAAGGATAGAATAGAATAGATTTAGAATAGAACAGAATATAGAATAGAATAGAACATAGAATAGAACAGAATATAGAATATAAAATAGAATATAGAATAGAATATAGAATAGAACAGAATATAGAATATAGAATAGAACAGACTATAGAATAGAATAGAATCTAGAATAGATTAGGAATAATATTGGAACGAATAGCACAGAATCTAGAACAGAATCTAGAATAGAATCTAGAACAGGATCTAGAATAGAATATAAAATAGAATATAGAATAGAATATAGAATAGAACAGAATATAGAATATAGAATAGAACAGACTATAGAATAGAATAGAATCTAGAATAGACTAGGAATAATATTGGAACGAATAGCACAGAATCTAGAACAGAATCTAGAACAGAATCTAGAACAGAATCTAGAACAGAATAGAATCTAGAACAGAATAGAATAGGAATATTGGAACGAATAGCACAGAATCTAGAACAGAATCTAGAATAGAATCTAGAATAGAATAGACTCTAGAAAAGAATAGAATAGGAATAATATTGAAATGAAGAATAGAATATAGAATAGAATATAGAATAGGATAGGAATGGAATATGATTGGAATGAAAATAGAATGTAGAATAGAATAGGAATAATATTGGAATGAAAGAATAGAATAGAATTCTTTATTGGCCAAGTGTGATTTGTCTTGGTGCAAATGCTCTCAGTGTACATAAAAGAAAAGAAACATTCGTCAAGAGTCAAGAATCATCCGGTACAACACTTAATAATAGTCATAGGGTACAATAAGCAATCAAATCATACTAGAATAACTTTATTGTCACTTTCAATGTACACTAATTGGCACACATTAAAATGAAATTTCGTTGCATCCAGCTCTCAAAGGGTTGTCACCTCTTATATACACTACATAAACATGACAAAATAAATAAATACAAAAATATGCATGTACCAACATATATTACAAGACACGGAGAAACACCACAGTCTAGCTTGAATACATACATGTACATCCCAAGAGAAACGAATCTTGTGAGTTTGCCAGACCGGTGGCCTAGGGAACAAAGCTGTTCCAGGATCTGGTAGTCCTGCTAGAAATACTTTGAAACCTCCTCCCAGAGGGGAGCAACGGAATCAGACCGTGAAGTGGGTGTGTGGGGTCTTTAACAATGCTTTGGGCTCTAAGCACATAGCTTGTAAGCAGAATCCTGAATAATGTGAAGTGAGCTTCCTATAATCTTCTCTGCTGTCCTCACCACTCTCTATAGGGACTTTCTATTATCTGAGGCACTGCTGCCACCAAACCAAACAGGGATGCGGTTTGTTAAGACGCTCTTCATTGTGCCTCTGTAAAAAGTGGCCAGGACAGAAGGAGACAGATGTGCTCTCCTCATCTGATGCAGGAAATGCAGGCACTGGTTTGCATGCTTCACTAAGGATGACATGTGGAGAGACCAATTCAGTTTGTTAGTTAAATTTTCTGACAGTGAGAACAATTGAACAGTGGAATGGTTTGTCTTGAGAAGTCAATAGATTAACCCGCCCTCTTCTCCTTTGTGGAGACCCATGTTGTAGTCATAGAATGTACAAAATAGAATCATGCTTATTGTAACCTATGACTATCATTAAGTGTCATACCTGATGATTCTTGACTCTTGACGAATGTATCTTTTATTTTATGGACATTGAGAGCATTTACACCAAGACAAATTCCTTGTGTGTCCAATCACACTTGGCCAATAAAGAACTCTATATTCTATTCTATTCTCATTCTATTCTGTTCTATTCCAGTATTCTATTCTGTTCTGTTCTATTCTAATTCTATTCTGTTCTATTTCTATTCTATTCTTATTGTACCCTATTAAGTGTTGTACCTGATGATTCTTGACTCTTGACGAATGTATCTTTTCTTTTATGGACACTGAGAGCATTTGCACCAAGACAAATTCCTTGTGTGCCCAATCACACTTGGCCAATGAATGAATTCTCTTCTGTTCTCTTCTTATTCTCTTCTATTTCTATTCTATTCTTATTGTACCCTATGACTATTAAGTGTTGTACCTGATGATTCTTGACTCTTCACGAATGTATTTTTTATTTTATGGACATTGAGAGCATTTACACCAAGACAAATTCCTTGTGTGTCCAATCACACTTGGCCAATAAAGAACTCTATATTCTATTCTATTCTCATTCTATTCTGTTCTATTCCAGTATTCTATTCTGTTCTGTTCTATACGCCTCAGGGGGTTGGGTATAGGGGGCACTGTACTTCAGTGGTTCACCTCCTACCTCTCGGGCTGTCGCAGTCGGTACTGGCGGGGGACAGAGGTCCACCTCGAGGGTGCTCTCTTGTGGGGTCCCTCAGGGTCGGTCCTCCCCCTGCTATTTAACATCTATATGAAGCAGCTGGGTGAGATCATCCGTGGTTTCGGGTGAGTTTTCATCAATATGCAGATGATACTCAGCTGTATATTTCCACCCGAACCAGATCGGTGATGCCCTCTCCCTGATGACCCAGTGCTTGGATGCGTACAGATCTGGATGGACGGAAACATGCTTCGTCTCAACCCGGCCAAGACTGAGTGGCTGTGGTACGGCATCGCGGCCCAGTCAGGATTATCCATCGTTAACCATAGGGAGTGGTGTTGCCCCCTGTGGATAGGGCGCGGAATCTGGGGGTCCTCCTGGATGCATGGCTTCGATTGGAGGAGCAGGTGGGGGCCGCCGCCAGGGGCTTTTGCCCAGCTCCGTTTGGTTTGCCAACACGCCTTTTCTGGACCGCGATGCCCTGCGACAGTTACTCATGCCCTTGTTATCTCCAGACTCGACTACTGCAACGCTCTCTATTTAGGACTACCCTTGCATACTATCCGGAGATTGCAGCTGGTGCAAAATGCGGCGGCGCGGGTGGTGATGGGAGTTTCGTTCTCCCATGTTACCCCCCCGCGCTGTCTGCATTGGCTGCCGGTTGTGCTCGGGTGATTCAAGGTGTTAACATTAACATACAAAGTCCTCCATGACATGGGTCCGCAATATTTAAGGGGCGACTCCTGCCGACATCAAGTACTAACCGCCCTGTGCGATCACATAGGCAAGGACTCCTTGGGGTCCCGTCGGCGGCCAATGCCGGTTGGCGGTCCCCGACGACGAGCCTATTCTATTTGCCCCTGACCTCTGGAATCAGCTTCCCCGGGCTCCGTCTGGCCCCTGACCTCCGCCTTCCGCCGTGAATTGAAGACCTGGTTATTTAACCAAGCCGGGCTGTGACCCTTTGGGGGATGGCTTTTATTATAGTTTTATTGTGTATTTGTGTAATTGCATCTTATTATTTATTCTTTTTAATTATTGTTTATTTTTTTATTTGTTGCCGAGTCTTGAGATCATACAAATCTCATTAATAAATAAATAAATAAATAAATATTCTAATTCTATTCTGTTCTATTTCTATTCTATTCTTATTGTACCCTATTAAGTGTCATACCTGATGATTCTTGACTCTTGACGAATGTATCTTTTCTTTTATGGACACTGAGAGCATTTGCACCAAGACAAATTCCTTGTGTGCCCAATCACACTTGGCCAATGAATGAATTCTCTTCTGTTCTCTTCTATTTCTATTCTATTCTTATTGTACCCTATGACTATTAAGTGTTGTACCTGATGATTCTTGACTCTTGACGAATGTATCTTTTATTTTATGGACATTGAGAGCATTTACACCAAGACAAATTCCTTGTGTGTCCAATCACACTTGGCCAATAAAGAACTCTATATTCTATTCTATTCTCATTCTATTCTGTTCTATTCCAGTATTCTATTCTGTTCTGTTCTATTCTAATTCTATTCTGTTCTATTTCTATTCTATTCTTATTGTACCCTATTAAGTGTTGTACCTGATGATTCTTGACTCTTGTGAATGTATCTTTTCTTTTATGTACACTGAGAGCATTTGCACCAAGACAAATTCCTTGTATGCCCAATCACACTTGGCCAATGAATGAATTCTCTTCTGTTCTCTTCTTATTCTCTTCTATTTCTATTCTATTCTTATTGTACCCTATGACTATTAAGTGTTGTACCTGATGATTCTTGACTCTTGACAAATGTATCTTTTATTTTATGGACATTGAGAGCATTTACACCAAGACAAATTCCTTGTGTGTCCAATCACACTTGGCCAATAAAGAACTCTATATTCTATTCTATTCTCATTCTATTCTGTTCTATTCCAGTATTCTATTCTGTTCTGTTCTATTCTAATTCTATTCTGTTCTATTTCTATTCTATTCTTATTGTACCCTATTAAGTGTTGTACCTTATAATTCTTGACTCTTGATGAATGTATCTTTTCTTTTATGTACACTGAGAGCATTTGCACCAAAGACAAATTCCTTGTGTGTCCAATCACACTTGGCCAATAAAGAATTCTATTCTATTCTATTCTATTCTATTCTATTCTATTCTTCATTCCAATATTTATTCTATTCTGTTCTGTTCCATTCTGCTCTATTCTATTCTTCATTCCAATATTTATTCTATACTATTATATTCTTATTCTTCTATTCTCTTATTCTCCATTCTATTCATTCTATTATTCTATTCTATTCTATTCTATTCTATTCTAATTCTAATTCTAATTCTGATTCTATCCTATCTTATCCTAGGGTTGGAAGAGGTCTTCTAATCCAACCTCCTGCTCAGGAAAACCACACAGTGACTTCAGTTGTCCAACTAAGTTGCAAATCCCTCTGGTAGTGGGATCTTCCATGTCACTGTGTTCCACTGTCCAGTTACCTAGAACTAAAGAGAAATCTCCTAGTCAGTGAGAAAAATTAATCAGTGGAACGGCTTGCCTCTAGAAGTTGTGGGTGCTGCAACCCTGGAGGTTTTCAAGAAGAGATGGGACCACCATGGGAAAGCAGGGGGTTGGACTAGAAGACCTCCAAGGTCCCTTCCCGCTCTATTCTGAATTGAATTAAATTGACCTAAGCCGGAGCATTAGAATGCCTTGTTTGGCCCTCAAAATAGTTCTACCTAAGCACAAAAATTTGTCTTTGAATATTAATAGGATCTCCACAGTAGGATCACTGTCAAAAGGTCAGTGTGTGTGAATTCCTGCTCAAGTTTTAATTACATGAAGATAAGCAATTATCAGTTAATTGCCTGAGGAGGACAAGTGACTTGATTGTGATAATTTGCAATGGAAACTATGAACGTGGACTGGAAAAATGTCTAAGCTGGGTTACAGTATTTCCTTGTCAGATTAAGGCAAAATGTTTTTTTAAAATGCTGAATACTAAAAAAAAACTCCACCCATCCACCCACACGGATTTTTAAAAAGTTTTAGATGATTTGGAATCTGATAGCTAAGATAACAAGCTGTGTTGTCTTTTTCTCTGCCCACGGGGAAGTTCTCCGCCATGATGAAGCCAGGTACAAATGCACCCTCCGAGGAGAAAGAATATTTTCTACAACAGATTGAAAATAAAAAACTTTTAAAGCAAAATTTATGGAAGAGTGAACAACCCTGATTCCAATTATAATTTAGATGCTTGTGGCAAAACAGTGTGTTTCCACACTGATGGGTTTTGGCTTGGGATCCTGTGTGAATGTATGTATGTATGTATGCATGCATGCATGCATGCATGCATGCATGCATCCATCTATCTATCTATCTATCTATCTATGTAGGTCTTGGTGTATTCCGTGAAAATCTACGAAAACAAATATATATATATAGAGAGAGAGAGAGACATGTGCAATGGATTTGCAAGGACAAGGGTAACTTTTGCTAACAACTGTACTGGGCACAGGTTCCTCGGGGGCCTCTTCATCACTGCTGCCAGCCTCCACAATCTCTGAAGGCAGCACCCCACTCCCTGATGGTCCTGGCCCCATCCCTGCCTCACACGCAGGCCCCTCATCTGAGTCCTCGCTCTCCGAGACCTCAGCCATCCCCACCTGCTGCCAGCGAACCACAACAAGGAGTTAATTGGAAGCAAAACTGATTTTGTCCTGGAATTGTTTCTTTTAGGGACAATAAAAAGAAATTACAATAGAAAGGTAAAGTATCTGGTGTTACACGTATTAACAGCAGCAAGAATTTCCTATGCGCAGTCTTGGAAGAAAAGACACCACACCACTTGAAGGTTTAGCAATTTAAAAAATTTATGAGTACACGGAAATGGATAAACTAACCATGGAATTAAAAGGGAAAGCAGATACGGAATACTATGCAATATGGGAAGATTGGTATCAGTGGATTGATAATAGAAACAAGACAAGAAAATGTACATAATGCATATAATAGATATGGGTGTTATAGAAATAGTATGCAGAGATTGTATCGGATAGGAGATGTGAACGTATACAAAATGTCACAGCACTGTTTATTAAGTAATGGAGTTATGTAAAGAAGAAAAAACCCACTAAAGTATTATTAAAAAATAAATAAATGGCTGCATTTGGTAGCCTGTGCAGATGTCACTAAGCGCAGGGAGCAACACAACAGGGAAATTATTTATACAACCCACCGGAAGCTGAACAGTGGCGGTTCTCCATTTCCAGGGGAATTTATTATTATTTATTTATTTATTATTTGAACTTGTATGCTGCCCTATCTCCGAAGACTCGGGGAGGCTCACAGCTAAAAAACAGAGACAATAAATACATTAAAAAACGATTAAACTAATTACAAGCCCAAATCCTAAAACAAATTTACAATAATTAACATTAAAAAACTATTGTGCTCTTTATACACACAACAGCAACAGCAGGAGCCTGGGGTAGTTTAAAAATGTCATTTGGAAGCTATATTTCATACAGCGGACTATACACACACACATATATATATATACACATGAGCGTGCAGGTGCAGAGGGAGGAAAGGAAAACCAGTCTGCAATCCTGCTCCTTCAGGATCTTCAAAACAAACGCCGTCCTTCTTGGAATTTGCAGCTGGCATTTAGTAGAAGAAACAGCCAAAGGCAACAGCGACACAGAAGAGACTCTCCTGGGGAGATCAAGGCAAGGGTTGTGAGTGAAGCTGCAACTGGACAGAACCAGCATGAGAAACATGGGTTTTTTTTCTTAATAAGGAAAAGAAGCAGGTACCATTAGAAGAGAGTAAAATAGTAAAATAGTTTTCAAGAAAAGATCACACCGTCTTAGCTGATGAGAAATATATATATTTTATATTCACTTGTTATGTATTGGTATACTGGTTTTGTTTATAACGAAATGTCGTATTTTATGTATTGCATATATTTTTCTTTTTAATCTTTAATAAAGTTTATTTTTAAAAATAAGAAAAAGAAGAGAATATTTGTAGCTCATGGGGTGAATTATGGGATCCTTGGGGGCTCTCTGAGCTGGGTTGTTTTCTTGCAGACATTTCATTACCCAACTAGGTAACATCATCAGTGCTAAAAGGGAGTGAGGTTTGTGGAGAGGAAGAGGAGGAGGAGGAGGAGGATTGTGTGATCTTGGTGCTCTCTGAGCTGGGTTGTTTTCTTGCCAACATTTCATTACCCAACTAGTAACATCATCAGTGCTAGAAGGAAGAGAGGCTTAGGAGGAAGCGGAGGACGATGGTGACAACTATGGGGTCTTTGGTACTTTGAGAGCAGGGTTGTTTACTTGCAGACGTTTCATTATCAAACCAGGGAACGTCATCAGTGCTAGAAGGGAGTGGGGCTTGCTCTCTGTTTACATACAAGTGTTGGTGGGAGTGTTGTTTTCTTCTGGGGTAGCTCCTTGATTTGTCTGAGCTGGAGAAGCCACCGGTACAGTGGGGCAAAAAAGTATTTAGTCAGCCACCAATTGTGCAAGTTCTCCCACTTAAAAAGATGAGAGAGGCCTGTAATTGTCATCCTAGGTAGACCTCAACTATGAGGGACAAAATGTGAAAGCAAATCCAGACAATCACACTGTCTGATTTGGAAAGAATTTATTTGCAAATTATGGTGGAAAATAAGTATTTGGTCACCTACAAACAAGCAAGATTTCTGGCTCTCACAGACCTGTAACTTCTTCTTTAAGAGGCTCCTCTGTCCTCCACTCATTACCTGTATTAATGGCACCTGTTTGAACTTGTTATCAGTATAAAAGACACCTGTCCACAACCTCAAACAGTCACACTCCAAACTCCACTATGGTGAAGACCAAAGAGCTGTTGAAGGACACCAGGAACAAAATCGTAGACCTGCACCAGGCTGGGAAGACTGAATCTGCAATAGGGAAGCAGCTGGGTGTGAAGAAATCAACTGTGGGAGCAATAATTAGAAAATGGAAGACATACAAGACCACTGATAATCTCCCTCCATCTGGGGCTCCATGCAAGATCTCACCCCGTGGGGTCAAAATGATCACAAGAACGGTGAGCAAAAATCCCAGAACCACATGGAGGGACCTAGTGAATGACCTGCAGAGAGCTGGGACCAACGTAACAAAGGCTACCATCAGTAACACACTACGCTGCCAGGGACTCAGACCCTGCAGTGCCAGACGTGTCCCCCTGCTTAAGCCAGTACATGTCCGGGCCCGTCTCAAGTTTGCTAGAGAGCATTTGGATGATCCAGAAGAGGATTGGGAGAATGTCATATGGTCAGAGGAAACCAAAGTAGAACTGTTTGGTAGAAACACAAGTCGTCGTGTTTGGAGGAGAGAGAATGCTGAGTTGCAGCCAAAGAACACCATACCTACTGTGAAGCATGGGGGTGGCAACATCATGCTTTGGGGCTGTTTCTCTGCAAAGGGAACAGGACGACTGATCCGTGTACAGGAAAGAATGAATGGGGCCATGTATCGTGAGATTTTGAGTGCAAACCTCCTTCCATCAGCAAGGGCACTGAAGATGAAACGTGGCTGGGTCTTTCAGCATGGCAATGATCCCAAACCCACCGCCCGGGCAACGAAGGAGTGGCTTCGTAAGAAGCATTTCAAGGTCCTGGAGTGGCCTAGCCAGTCTCCAGATCTCAACCCCATAGAAAACCTTTGGAGGCAGTTGAAAGTCCGTGTTGCCCAGCGACAGCCCCAAAACATCACTGCTCTACAGGAGATCTGCATGGAGGAATGGGCCAACATACCAGCAACAGTGTGTGACAACCTTGTGAAGACTTACAGAAAACATTTGACCTCTGTCATTGCCAACCAAGGATATATAACAAAGCATTGAGATGAACTTTTGATATTGACCAAATACTTATTTTCCACCATAATTTGCAAATAAATTCTTTCCAAATCGGACAGTGTGATTGTCTGGATTTGCTTTCACATTTTGTCTCTCACAGCTGAGGTCTACCTAGGATGACAATTACAGGCCTCTCTCATCTTTTTAAGTGGGGGTACTTGCACGATTGGTGGCTGACTAAATACTTCTTTGCCCCGCTGTATAACAACGAAGAGCAAACCTCCCTGCAAGGAAACCACCAAGCTCAAAACCCCGGCTTCTTTTAAAGATCTGCTGACAGGTACAACAAGAGAGACCCACAATTGTTCCAAAGCAATTTATGGCAATGCAGAGAGATGCACGCAAGTCAGAGTGACACGGTCCTCTCTGGTGTGTGGTTGGCAGCCCACATTTTAACAGCTACTCGGTGAGGAGCCTTGGTTCAAACAATGAAAATGGAAAAACTTACATTGATGAAAACATCCTGAGCGTAGTTATCGGTATCAGCATCCCAAAAGCAACGGGCAGCCATGCTAAAAAGGGAAAAAAGAAGGAGACCAGCTAGTCACAAGAGAAAGTTCAGGCAGTCCTAGACTGCTGATCAAGATTTTTATTTTTATTTTACATACATATCAACCTGTGAACAATATGACACCTGGGTGTTTTACATTTTAATACAATTAATGTAATACTCAATATATTTAACTTTAATAAACTTATATACTTCTAATATTCCCATCTAAATTGATCACTTCCGAATTTCTCATTGTTCGATTTTCAATATTTCGGTATCTAATTTGCATACAATTCCTTATATTCAAATACCTTCCTTTTACGTCCAATAACATGTTAATAATCAACTTAGCTATTTTCCCCCACAATCTTATTTCATTCTAGCATTAATACACCTCCTTATATTCCATTATAGTCTTCTATTCATTTATATATTCAATATTTCATTATATTAGTTCTTTTATGCTAATCCTCATGTTGTTCAAATATGCTTAACATCCCCCTCATTCAGATTCTAGTTTCCTTTCTTTTTCTTACATCATCTTATTATTAAGGAAATGTATTCCATTATTTCCCCTCTCTCCAGTTCCATCCCAGTTCTAACTTTCAGTTATGCCACTACAGCTCCCAAGAATAAGGCAGTCCTCCACTTACGATGATTCACTTAGTGACCATTTGAAGTTACACCAGAGCTGAGAAAAGTGACCGATGACCCGTTTTCACGCTTACCGCCACGGTCACGAGATCAAAACTGAGCTGCGCGGCAACTGGATTGTATTTTATGACGGGGTCACATGATCCCCTTTTGCGATAGACGGATGAGCAAACTCAACGGGGAACCCAGATTCACTTAACAACTGGGTTACTCACTTAGCAGCCTGTGGCCGGAAAGGTCGTAAAACGGGACAACATTCACTTAACAACTGCCTTGCTTAATGAGACCAATTTTGGGCTCAATTGTGATCGTAAGATGAGGACGAACTACTACCAGAGTTACTGATATTTGGACTCCTGCACGGGAGGAATCTTCCTAAGCTGTCTTGTAAATTTTAAATATTTTTTAAAAATCTATGTCAGATCAACATGTTGAGAAATGTTAGTCACCTAATATAAAAACTATGGAAATGTGAACGGATACATTCTAAAATGAAAGGAGAGAATCTCTCAAGCGAATAGGAAGCTACCTAGATCATTCTACAGAGAACACAGGTAGTCCTTGACTTACGCCACAATTCAGCCCAATATGTCTGTTAAATGAAACGTTTATTAAGTGAGCTTTGCCCCATTTTACGACCTTTCTTGCCACAGTTGTTAAGTGAATCACGGCAGTTGTTAAGTTAGGAACACGGTTGTTAGGTGAATCTGGCTTCGCTGTTGACTTTGCTCAGACGGTTGCAAAAGGGGAATCACATGACTCTGGTACACTGCAACACTCAGGAGGACACGCCAGTTGCCAAGCGCCTGGATTTTGATCGCATCATCCTGCGGAATCCTGTGACTGTCAGGGCTCCGGCAGTTGCCCCCATTTAAATCGTGACTCTCGAGCCAAACTTCCAAAACTTCAAAAGGATTTATTGGGAGTTAACATGCCGGCACGACTTGGGTGTAACCGACTCTGAGACACATCATTCACTGTCTCCCTTGACCCTGGTTTCCCTCCCCCGGGTGTATCCTAATTCATATTCTCCAATGGGACACATCCATAGCCCAGAGTCATCAATCAGGCTCTCCAGTTAGAATTTTGCATGGCAGAAACTTCAGTCACTTAGTTACTATCTTTGAAAAACTATGTATGGAATGCACCTTCGGTTTGCAAGCTGCCGCACTGCTCCACCCTCCCTTTCTATTGGTAACTCTAAAAAGACCATAAAAATATTTTATGAGTTGACACAATGGTCGTAAGTGTGAAAAACAATCATAAATCACTTGTCAGTGCCACTGTAATTTCAAACGGCCACTAAACGAAAGGTTGGAAGCTGAGGACTGCCTGCAATGCAGGGGTGGGGCTGCTACTGGTTTCTCATAACTCAGGTAGTTAATTTTATGGCCGGTTCGGCAAACTGGCAAATTCCACCCCTGGCTGGCCCTGTCCACCCCTCCCCTCTCAGGAGTCACCACATGGCCCGTTTGGGATCCCAGGTAAGTGCAGGGCCCACGCGGAGGCTCGGGGAGGGTGAAAAACGGGCCTCCTGGAAGCTCTGGAAGGCCAGAAACGGGCCAGTTTTTGGGCTCCAGAGAGCCTCCAGAGCCCAGGGGGGGCAAAAGCAGGAGGCCGACTAGGCCACACCCACCATGGCCACGCCCACCCAGCAACCAGACAGGACCTACATTTTTTTAAGCCCACCCCTGCTGCAATGTAACCCAATAGGACAAAAGAATCCAAAATGGCAGGGGGAGGGGGGAAATCATTTAACCGAAGGAAAACTCACTTCACTCCCTCGCCTCTCTGTTCTCCGATCACTACTTGCACCACTATTTTATATCGGTGAAATCCTTTCTCTGAAAAAAAGAGAAAGGAAAGAAAGGGCATTTCGTTGGGATCAGAATCACGCACACCTTTCCTTTCAACGCTCGGTCCGTTGGGAGAAAGCCCAGGGGCCCTTGGGGTGTGTCTGCAAAGGCAGGTGGATCTAAAGACCTTTCAGCCTGTCCCGGATCAGCTCAGATAAGACTTTGGTTTGGGCTCCGATCTCCTCTGGGTTGTACTGTACGTTGGCCAACTCCTCCTTCAAGACTTCACGGATGCAATCTTTCACCATGGAAGAACGGAACCTAAGAGAAAAGAGAGAGAGAGAGAAGGACATAGCGTTCTTGACTCTTTATTTATTTATTTATTTATTTTAATTACATTTATATGCCGCCCTTCTCCGAAGACTCAGGGCGGCTGACAATTTTTGGGATACAACCCAATGCGCTCAGCAATAGCCTTCCTTCCATTGTATATGCCTGCTTATTACTAAGCGGCATTTTTACAAAGTCAGCTAATTGCCCCCAACAATCTTGGGCCCTCAATTTACCTACCCCGAGAGGATGGAAGGCTGAGTCAACCTTGAGCCTGGTGGGATTCGAGCCTGCAATAATTGCAGGCAGCTGGAGCTAAGTGCTAGGCTATTAACAGCCTGCACCACCAAGGCACTTCAATGGAATGGCTTGCCTGATTGCATTGCTTATCTGGAGTCTCTGTCTGACCCAGTCTTTCTGAATGGATTACAAAACCCATGGGAGGAGGTTTCGAAGTATTTCTAGCAGGACTTCCAGATTCTGCAACAGCTTTCTTCCCTAACAGCTTTCTTACCATCCGTCTGGTAAACTTGCAAGATTCGTTTCTCTCGCCATGTATATTCTGTCTTTTGGTCCATTTGCTGAACATAAGGACAGATAGATAACTCTACAAATTCTTCCATACAAAGTTTCTTTTATTGGATTATATTAGGTATCCACAAGGTGACTCACAGTTATGTCGAGATGCATCTAATGTCCAATTCTTTGTACAGTTGAAATGGTAGTGTAAATGATAGTAATCTTTCTATCCCATATTTCATCCTATAGTCATAGAGGCAGGGGGTATAGCTGCTACCAGGAGGCTGTGTATTCAGGCAAGAGTGAAGAAACCTCCCCCGACCCACCAAGGGTCAATTCAGTGGCCAATCCGGGTTACAGATGTGACCACGTGACATGTACTACATTTCCCAGGATACCTTAACTACATTTACCATGTCCCTTAAGGGGACAGTTCCCAATTTCTAAGTAACTATCCCAAACCCCATTAACTATAGCTGGCTGGACAGCACAATGTACATGTATGCATCCGAACCAGACTGTGCTGTTTCTCCATGTCATATCATATATGTGGGTACATGCATAATTTTGTATTTATTTACTTATTTATCTTGTCAGGTTTATATTAGAGCTGGATGCAACGAAATTTCATTTTAATGTAGGCCGTTTGGTGTACATTCATATTTTTTTAGTATATATTTTTTAAATTCATAAACATTTTGAATACAGTGTATTATCAGGGCATATCATTTACAGAAAAACAAAGAACAAACAGGAATATTAACACATATAGTAATAACAGTGTAAGAGAATAGTCTTAACTAGATTTCTCTTTGTATTAGTTTATTTGTAATTCTGTTGATTATATTGGCATATTTATAATTATAAACCCTCTTCATATTTAATTCATACATAACAATCTTTCTTCGTCTGATTTCTACATCTTTTCTCTAACCACTCGTAAAATCGATTCCATGTTGAGTAATATTCTGTGCCTTCTTTGTCCTTTATTTTTAATGTCAATCTATCCATCTCTGCATAGTCTAATATTTTCCGAATTACATCCTCATCTGATGAAGAGTTCTCATTTTTTCCAATATTGTGCAAATACAATCCTTGCTGCTGTTAAAACATGCAAAACTAAATATATAGTCTCTTTATTATAGCCTTCTGGCATTATACTCAACAAAAATATTTCTAGTTTCCGATCTATATGTTGCTTGATCATTTTTTCCAACCATGTATGTATTTCCGTCCCAATATTTTCTTGCTTTCATACAGGTCCACCACATATGATAGTAAGTACCTAGGGTCTTGATTACACTTCCAGCACTTGGTGGACATATTGCTGAACATTTTTGCCAATCTTGCTGATGGCAAGTGCCACCTATGAAACATTTTATAGAGATTTCCTTTGATGTGCATACAAAGTGACCATTAAGTTTATTATTTATTTATTATTTAGACTTGGATGCCGCCCTCTCTCCCTAAGGACCCTAAGTTAGTCTAAGTCTAAGTCAAATCTGCATTTCTAAAAGCTGGCTGCTTCAGTTTCTGCTTGGGGGCAGGGAGACTTGGGCTGATTTCTGCCTCCCTTAAGATTATATTTTGTTTTATTTTATATTTTTTATATTTTATATTATTTTATATTTTATAATATTTTGTTTTTATTTTTTTATTTTTTGTAATATTTTATATTATTTTATATTTTATATTATTTTGTTTTATTTTATTTTTTATTTTTTATTTTTTTATATTTTAATTTTATAATATTTTATATTTTATATTTTATAATATTTTATATTTTGTTTTGTTTTATTTTATTTTTTATATTTTATTTTATAATATTTTATATTTTATAATATTTTGTTTTATTTTATATTGTTTTATATTTTATAATATTTTGTTTGATTTTATATTGTTTTATATTATATTTTATATTTGTTTTGTTTTGTTTTATATTATCCACCATTCTGGGCGCCTTACAACACAAAATATTTTAATAAAAGGAAAGAAAAGACATTAAAATCCAGAGTTTGAAAAGAAACAGAGGCGGGATTCAAATCAAAAACATGCAAAGAGCCCCCACCCCGCAATCCCCAAAGGCGAGGCTCGCTCAGGGCCTACCTCGCAGGGCTGTTGTGCCCCCAAAAGACGCGAAAAGGGGTTGCTGGTGGGAGAGCCGGGCTGACCTGTGGTGGAAGGCCGGGCGCAGGTGGTAGGCCCGGGCGGGGCTGGGAGCGCTGGGCTGCCGGACCAACGGCGTCGGGGTGGTAGTCGGGGTCGGGGCTGGAGTCAAAGGCGGTGCCATTTCTGCCATGACAGCGGCAGCTCCACCAGGGATGGCGTCGCTAAGGCGTTGCTAAGGCGACGACGCCCTGAACTTCCGGTTCCTACCATTCCGCTCCACCCAGGGACCTTTTTTTTTCTCAAAAACGTCACTTCCGGATATAAAGCATCTCCAACGCACCAAGCCACGTCAGCCAGGGAAGGCAGCCGTGCCGCTCTAGCTCTCCACATCTCTATAATACTCAACGGCCAGAATAGCTAAGAATAGGAGAAATAAAAAATAGAACAGAATAGAACAGAACAGAACAGAATAGAATAGAATAGAATAGAATATGGAAAGAATAGAATAGAAAATAAAATAGAATAGAATAGAATAGAAAATAGAATATAATAGGTATTGGAATGAAGAATAGAATAATAACAGAATAGAAATGAATAGAATGGAATAGAACAGAACAGAGCAGATATTGGAATATAGAATAGAAGTGAATAGAACAGAATAGATAATTAATTAATTAATTAATTAATTAATTAATTTATTTATTTTATTGGACTTGTATGCAGCCCCTCCTTGAGGATGAGTGACTCACAATAAAAACACCACAACAATAAATATATAAAAAACAATTAAATTTAACAAGCCCAATCAATAAAATAGTTAAAAAATACATTAAAATACATTAACCCCGCCCCCAGGAGGTCAGTCCAGCCCAGCCTGTTCAAAGAAGCCAAGTCTTCAGACCGTGGTGGAAGGAGCAGAGATCAGGGGCCAAACGGAGCTCCAAAGGAAGTTGATTCCACAAGGCAGGGGCATGGCAGAGTAGCCCTCCCGAGGTACCGCCAGCCGACATTGTCTAGCCGGCGGCACCCGAGTCCCGTCTGTCTTGCCGCGCACAGGGTGATCGGTATTTGATGTTGGCAGGAGATGCTCCTGTAAGTACCCCGGACCCAAATCGTAAAGGACTTTGAATGTTAAAACCAATATAGAATCGAATTAGAATAGAATAGGATAGGATACTGGAAGATAGAATATAATAAAAAGAGCTTTGGTGGCTCAGGGCTGTTAAATGCCTGCTCTTAAGATCCAGCTGTCTACAATTACTGTAGGCTCGAATCCCACCAGGCTCAAGGTTGACTCAGCCTTCCATCCTCTCGGGTAGGTAAATTGAGGACCCAAGATTGTTGGGGCAATTAGCTGACCTTGTAAAAATGCCGCAGTAATAAGCAGGCATATACAACGGAATGAAGGCTATTGCTGGCATTGGGTTGTGCTCCAAAATTGTAAGCATCTGAGTCTTGGAGAAAGGCGGCATATAAATGTAATTAAAAATAATAATAATAATAATAGAATAGAATAGATATTGGAATATAGAATATAATATTAGAACAGAATAGATATTGGAATATAAAATATAATTAGAATAAAATAAAATAGAATAGAATTGATACTGGAATGTCAAATATAAGAATAGAATAGAATAGATACTGGAATATAGAATAGAATAATAGAATAGATATTGAATATTGAATAGAAATGAATAGTATAGAATGAAACAGAACAAATCTCCCAAATCAGCATTGGGAGTACCAGGCTTCTGACTCTGCCTGCTTCCACATTTCTTAAGAAATTCTTCTTCTTGTGCCATATCCGTCATCGGACATTGGCGATCATGTTGATGATCCTATTTCTATCAACAGCTGCACGAAACAGCTGCTGAGTTTTGTCCAAACCAGTCCCTTATATTTCGAAGAAAATCTTAAAAGAAATGCAAGCATTAAAATGAATTTCAATTTCGTTGACTTGGCTTGTCAGACGGTTGCAAACAGAGATCGCACGTCCCCGGGACATTGCACGCAACCGTCGTAAGTACATGCCAGTCGCCAAGGGTCTTAATTTTGATCACGTGATGGTTGTAAGTGTGGAAAAATGGTGCTGAGTGATTTTTTTCCAGTGGTGTTGTAACTTCAAATGGTTACTAAGTGAACTGTTGTAAATTGAGGATTACCTGTACATAACTCAATGTACCCAGGTTAAGCATGTTGTGGGAATGCAACCTGTTTGTTAGTAGTTTCATTGTGTTACATCAATAGCTTTTGCTACTGCTAATATTTTAAAGTATATTGCAGATGATACTAAGCTGGCAGGAATAGCCAACCATTCTAGAAGATAGGCTCAAGATCCAGATGGATCTTGACAGACTGGAACACTGGGCCATATCTAACAAAATGAAATTCAATGTAGTGAACAGTCAAGTCGTACACTTAGGCAAGAAAACCCAAAAGGACACATATGGACTGGGTGAAACCAGGCTCAATAGCAGGAACTGGGAGAGGGATCTTGGAGTCTTAGTGGACAACCAGCTAAATAGGAGCCAGCTGTGTGCAGCAGCAGCCAAAAAAGCCAACGCAGTCCTAAATTGCATTAACAGAGGGATACAATCCAGATCAAGAAATAGAATAGAATAGAATTCTTTATTGGCCAAGTGTGATTGGACACACAAGGAATTTGTCTTGGTGTAAATACTCTCAGTATACATAAAAGAAAAGATACATTCATTAAGAATCAAGAATCATAACGTACAACACTTAATGATAGTCACAGGGTACAATCAGCAATCAAATCATACAGTCAGTATAGATCGTAAGGATACAAGCGACAAAGTTACAGTCATACAGCCACAAGTGGGAGTGGGTGGATGATAAGGAGTGATGAGAAGATTAACAGTAATAGTAGTGCAGACTTTGTAATAGTTGAACAGTGTTGAGGGAATTAATTGTTTAGCAGAGTGATGGATTTCGGGAAAAAAACCGTCCTTGTGTCTAGTTGTTCTGGTGTGCAGTGCTCTATAAGGTCGTTTTGAGGGAAGGAGTTGAAACAGTTTATGTCCAGGATGTGAGGTGTCTGTAGATATTTTCACAGCCTTCTTTTTGACTCGTGCAGAGTACAGGTCCTCCATGGAAGGCAGGTTGGTAGCAATTGCTATTTTCTGCAGTCCTAATTACCCTCTGAAGTCTGTGTCTGTCCTGTTGGGTTGCAGAACCAAACCAGACAGTTCTAGAGGTGCAGATGACAGACTCCATCATTCTTCTGTAGAACTTACAGATTCAGATTAACTGAGTTGGAAGGGATCTTGTAGGTCATCTAGTCCAACCCCCATTGTATCAGCAGCTCCTTGGGCAGTTTGAGCTTTCCGAGTTGTCGCAGAAAGAACATTCTATGTTGTGCTTTTTTGATGACGTTTTTGATGTTAGGTGTCCATTTTAGGTCATGTGATATGATAGAACCTAGAAGGTCTCCACTGTTGGTACTGTGTTGTCTAGTATTGTAAGAGGTGGTAGCACGGAAGGGTTTCTCCTCTCTATGGTTTTGAGTGTGTTCAGTTCCAGATTGTTCCGGTCGCACCACAAGGCAAGTTGTACAACATCCTGTCTGTATCTGTGGATTCATGCGTTGTCTCGAATGAGACCAATCACTGTTGTGTCATCTGCAAACTTCAGTATTTTAACAGATGGATCATTTGAGATGCAGTCATTGGTATATAGGGAGAAGAGAAGTGGAGAAAGCACACAGCCTTGGGGAGCCCCAGTGCTGATTGTACAGGTATCGGATGGGATTCTGCCTGGCTTCACCTGCTGTTTCCTGTCTGTTAGGAAGCTTATGATCCACTTACAAGTGTGTTCAGGTACCGCTAGTTGGTTTAATTTACTTAGAAGAGTGTCTGGAATGATGGCATTGAATGCTGAACTGAAGTCTACAAAGAGGACACTTGCATAGGTATTTGGAGATTCAAGGTGTTGTAGGATGTAATGCAGAGCCATGTTAACAGCATCATCTGTCGATCTATTTGCTCGGTATGCAAACTGCATGGGATCTAACAGCAAATCCATGATGGTTTTCAGGTGGGACAGCACAAGCCTTTCAAAGATTTTCATAACTACAGATGTTAGAGCAACTGGTCTGTAGTCATTCAGTTCCTTGATGGAGGGCTTCTTTGGCACTGGGATGATAGTAGAGCATTTGAAGCAGGAAGGAACATAGCACATCTCTAGTGATCTGTTGAAGATTCGGGTGAAAATGGAGGCCAATTGGTCAGCACAGACTTTTAAGGGTGGTACTAATACCCCTCTGTAAAGCCTTAGTAAGGCCACACCTAGAGTACTGCATCCAGGTTTGGTCACCACACTATAAAAAAGATGTTGAGACTCTAGAAAAAGTGCAGAGAAGAGCAACCAAGATGATTAGGGGATTGGAGGCTGAAACATACCATGAACAGTTGCAGGAACTGGGCATAGCTGAATCTAGAAGAGAAAGGACCAGGAGACATCATAGCAGTCTTCCAACAGCTGTTACAGAGAGGAGTGGAGCACAAGACAGCACAAGAAAGAAGGGAAGGAAGGAAGGAAGGAAGGAAGGAAGGAAGGAAGGAAGGAAGGAAGGAAGGAGGAAAAGAAGGAAAGAAAAGAAAAGAAAAAAAGAAAGAAAGAAAGAAAGAAAGAAAAGAAGAAAAGAAAGAAAAGACATCTAGGCAATCCATGGATGGACAGAAGACATGTCTAATT